>CAUYRT010025900.1:0-52474 GCA_963574885.1 Lepilemur ruficaudatus | reverse complement strand
GGGGTCTCGCTCTTGCTCAGGCTGGTTTCGAACTCCTGACCTTGAGCGATCCTCCCGCCTCTGCCTCCCAGAGTGCTAGGATTACAGGCGTGAGCCACCGCGCCCTGCCTATAAATGCCTTTTTAAAGGATTTATTTTAACAGAAACTCAAAAAGCATATTCTTATTTTTGCTCTTTTTTTCCTTTTTCTCTCTTCTGCCCAAAGCCAATGGAAGCTCACATTAGCAGCCATACCAAATGGCTCGAATCCTCTTGAAGACTGTTGCCTCTCAACTCTTCCCTGTCCATATTTCCCTGAGGACAAGGACAATGTCCTCAGACCCATGAGAAGTGTTTTGTTTTGTTTTTTAAAGAACCTTTCTCTGCTACCGCTGGCTCTTCCCATAACCAGCTCTCTGCCTTGGGCCGGCCACTCTGGCCCGTTCTTTGTGTTCACTTCGGGAGTTTGATTAAATTGTCACTATGATTCCTCCCAGCTGAAAAATGCTTTGATTCACCATGGATTAGAGTTAGAATTTGCTTACCTAATAGGGTCACTTAATCTTCAAATCTACTGGTTTATGTTGTTTTATAAAAGACACTATTAAGTTTATTTCTTAACACTTTTAAATTGGTTTGAAACCAATTATATAAAATATAATATGCAATAAACAATAAAATTCAATACACAAATTATTAGAGCCTATGTTTGAATACTCTCACATATCTAAAAATTAATATTTTTTAGGAATAAAATCCAGTGAATATGTTCTGTCAGCCCAAATGCATCACTCTTTTCAACGTCTCCCCAAAGCAAGAAAGTCTGGATTGCTTTCCATGGGAATTCCAACACAGTTCTTGGTTTAACATCTTGCAAACACTGGGGATGCAGAATCCTCTGATCTCAAACACTAGATACCAGTTCCTAGCCCTCAGCTCTAGCTACCTCAATGAATTTCTAATAATGCCATAAGTTTCTGAGATAAAATAGAAGTGCTGAGAGGATCACATGCAACTTCCTCAGAGACATAGATATTGACCTTTGGCTAGATAAAAACGAGAAAAACAATACAAGAGAATTGGACTAGCTGGATACTTAAGACCTCTTTATAAATAATTTTTCTGGACTTCACATGACCTCTTCCATTGGTCGTATTTTTCTGTCAATTCTTTTTGCCAGTTCTCAACTATAACGAAGGAGGAATTTGAAGATTATGAACAGCTTGTGGACAGTGTCTTATTTATCTCTCTTCCTATCCAGATCCTTGCCTGGTGACTGTCTCGTGCATCTTGGTTTACCTACATAGTCCTGGTTTACATCTGATATCCTAGTGTACTATTAATAGTGCCCCTTTTACTCTTGAAAGTATCTCTGTCTGTATGATAAATTGTACAGTCACCCTACTTGTAATACACAATCAAAGTTAAATATTGAGCTAAAAATTTAACGAAATGCATATAACCTTCCCTTCCCATTCCTGTAAGGTGACCAATCCAGTCTGAATGAGTTTGAGATGTAAGTCACCTTCAGCCATGCTTGAAAAGATTTCAGATTGTTCTGTGAACAAATAGTCTATTATTAAATATGTCAAATAGTTTTCTTTTCTACTCTCCTCTGACCTCATCATGTTCCAAGAACCTCTTCAAATGGAATATTAAGACCTAGTAAATTATGAATTCTAGTGAGAGCTGTGTTTTACAACTGTCTAATCCAGACCCTAAATGCCCTTGCTGGGAATAAAATGAAAATTAATGAATTGTAGAGCAATTGTAAAACAGGGTCTTTTACATTAAGAACAAAAGATTCAGTAGCAGTTTTTAATAAGGTAACTATCCATCTACCACATAATACAGTCTTTCTACATTTTTAGGATTTATATTACTGGGAAAAATATGTTAAGAATATACATATTTCTCCAAAGATCCTAAAAGTTTCCTGGAATGATTCCTTTTTCTAGAAATTTTTTAAAAGAATACACATTGCAGTGTTATCCAAAGACGACTGCTGTTACTATTACTGGTTCTATCCAGGCTCTATTACTGCTGCTGTGGCCACTATTACCACTACAGCTAGTACTACTATTGCACACACACCCATACACACAAGCACACTCATTATTCCATGCATCTATATATGGAAACCTGTGTACATCTCTACAGTTTATAGACGATGGTAAACAGGATGCAGTAGGGTATAGCGGAAATGTAGGTGATGAAGTAGAACTGCCTGGGTACATGTCTAGGCTCTGCTGGCTAGCTGTGTGACCTTGGTCAGTATTTTGGTACTCTATTGTTGCATAACAATTCACCCACAAATGTAATGACTTTAAACAACTTTTATTTTCTTATTACCTCACATGGTTTTGGAGATGACTGGTCTTAGCTAGGCAGCTCTAATTTAGGGGTTCATGAAATTTCAGTCAGATGGTCACTGGGGCTGAGTGATTTCAAAGACTCTCTCACTCATGTGTCTGGTAGTTGATCATGGCTATCAGCTGGAACTTCAACTGGAGTTACCAGTTGTTAACATCTACCTATATGCTTTGCTCAGGCTGCTTGGGCTTCCTCACATTATGGCATTTGGTTCCAAAAGCAACCATCTCAAGAGGACCAGGTGGAACCTATGTTGCTTGTTTTGATCTAGCCTTGGAAGTCACATAGCATCACTTCCTTGGTAGTCACTAGGCTGCTTTGATTCAAAGGAAGGGAACCTTGACCTCCACACTTCAGTGGGAACAAGATCAATGTTACATGGTAAGAAAAGCATGTGGGAAGAGGGCTATCTTGGAAAACACAATCTCCCACCAGATTTGTTAATCCTGTTTCTTCTACTGAAAAAAAAAAATGGATAAAAAGTGCCTATCCCACAGAGTTATTTTGAGGAAATGAGAAATGTGAAGCCCTTGGCATAATACATAGTAAGCACTCAGTAAATGTTAACTATGATTCATGTAGCTCCTTCTCAGAGAAACACAATGTTTTCATTTTTCAAAACAAAGAAGAAACATAATTGATCATTAATTATTCATAGTGTGTTTATGAAATTAACGGTAAGACTAGGTTTCTGACAATATTTAAATATTTTGGAAATCTACATATACTGTTTCTTTTGGTATATATGATATAATTCTAAAAATTGGAAAATTTGTATTCAAAATTTAGAAAACAAAGTCTATGTTCAAATTAATGATTTTTCTAATTTTCATTGATGTAAATTGTTTTGACAATACCTGTAGTTAATTTGGAAGAAGCGAGGAAGAAGTGATTTTGACCAAAATAAGTTCACAAAGTATTTACATCTATATTCATATCTTGACTCTTTGCAGAATGGATCTGAGATGGTTTTATAATATAATGAATCTATAGATACATAATATATTATGTAATACACATATAATTACATGTATATATTAATGCACATGTATGCACTATACATATGTATATGACTATTAAAAACAGACACACATGCATGTATATTATTTTAAAAGAAATAGAGGACAAAGCCACGAAAAAGAAGGAAAAAACAACTAGCAAACACAATGGCTAATACAATTATGGTACTTGAACATATCATTTCATGTGCTCTGAACTCCCTGGTAATCAGTGAGGAAAATGAAAAATTATTAACTGTGTAATCCCTAGTACCACAAAAAATATTAAGTATACCAGCTCCCAATAAAAACAATCCTATTGATGAAGTCATAAAGAAAAGTAAAATGTGAGACCTTTTTTGGAGGATATTGAGTAAATATATTTTCTTTAAAGAGGTTTACAACAAATATAGAAACTGTCTCAATATTGTTACTTATTGCAAAGACCCTCAATAAAAATTGAAGGTGTAACATTGTTTACTCAATTCTGCAGGTTAGGCTGAGCTGGTACCAGGCAATAACCCATTAGGGCACAGGCTGCAGTGTAAAATATATAAGCAACTAGAGGGGAAACATATTTCATAGCTAATCTTTTTCCCTTGCATTTGATATAATGATAGCATGTAACTCAAAAGTATATTTAATAAAAGCCTGAAACACTGACTTGTTTATTACTTACTGAATTAGCATCCATGTGTTTTAAGAACTGGATGGTGAGGTGGCAGGATATTTTATTTTGAATGCTAAAAATCATGCAGAAAAAGTATGCCCATCTCCCTGTACAGATATTTGTATAGGCAAAGCTAGAATTTTTCCCACAAAGCAACTTTGGATCTATCAGGTCAAACACTTATATAATAGCTTGATTATGACCCAAAGTTTCATATCATAATTGAGAAGTATTTAGACTTGGAAAACTTTAATTATAGATCCATTTGAACCACTGAAAATCCCCTATAGATACCCCTATATAATCTCTTGTTCTGGAGTATGTAACCACCTGATGTGCCTGCCAGCATGGGTGAGCTGGAAAACATACTCCATGTCATTTAATTAGTAAACTTGCTGAATGGAGTTTTGTGGAATTAACAGATTTAATTTTGGATAATGCCTTCCAAAAATAATAATTTTAATTTTGAAATGTTTTGTGTCAAGTAAGTCATTATTTTTGTCAGCAACTGGATGGCAAAAGCCTCTGTCTTTTCAGGTCACATCTAGTTCATAAAAATGATATCATATCATTAGCATAATGCTTATTATTTTTTATAAAACAGACTTTATCCAAAATGTAAAAGGAATACAACCCTAAAATGGGGAGAGATAAAAATACAGCACTTTTTGGATACTCTTTGAAATTATAAACTATTGTCTTAGAGCTTTCTCAATTTTTTAAAAAAATTTATTTAGTTGATAAATAAAGATTGCATATATTCACAGTATACAATATGATGATTTAATATACATATACAGTCTTAATTTTGGCCCAATATTAAAATACAGTTTATTTAAAACTGGTGATGTATCCCAAGAAGTAACGTTAGAGAATGAGCTTTTTCTTTCCCCAGAAAGTAATGAAAACATAGTGAAATTTATAAACCATCTCTTGAAATTCTTGTGATTTACATTTAAGTGAAAAGATAACATAATAGGTAGAAAAATTATACCTATAAATTCCTCTAGCAAGCATGTACTGTTTCAAACTCAAAGCTACTTCAGTTAGTTGTTATCCTAACGGGAAACTAATGGTGCACTCTGGGTAATCAAGGTGTGCTTAATGAGGGAACTGCTTTTAAAAAGCCGTAGGCAGGCTTTAGGGACACCAACAAGGAATGGGATGGGATGGTTCCTTTATCCCAGAGGTAGCAGCAGCAGAAAGTGTTTATCACCATAAGTCTGAAAGGGCAAGGAAGAGGAGGGTGTGGCTGTATGCAGAGCATAGCTGTATGGAGAATTCTGAATGGCAGAGACTGGGACTTTTATTTAAAGGATGCAGTCATCCCAACATTGACCTGGCAGAAAAGAAATCACGGAAAGTATACCCTGACTTCACTCTTCTCCCTTTGATATGTTGTACATGACTTCTTTTAATCAGCTCAACTGGAAGCCAAAGAGCACAGCTGCAGACCATATTGGTCAGCTTCCTCCTCCATCATCAACACAGAGCAGGGTGGGGAGAAATGAAAGGTGGATTTGGACGGACAATATCCAGTATAGTTCCTCATAAGACACCTATTTTAAACTCTGAGCAGAAATAACTAGCATAATAATAAATGTAGATTCTGAATATACACAAATTTGCCTTTTTGTAAAATGGATAGTTTATTGAGGAGTCAATTGGAGTGGGTCCTTTGGAAATGAATGCTGAACTACCTACTTAAACAGATTAGCACCAGCAGCACAGCCAAAGTAGTTTTCACAGCAAAGTGATGGATCAAATGAGGCAGGACCAGTGCACAAGCCCCGGATAAGGAGAGTGCTAAGCTATATAAACTTGGAAGCAGCTCTCCTAGGACTATTAAACCAATATAAATAGAATTTCCTTCAATAGTGGTGATCCCTTCTCTTCTGCAACCTTGACTACCAAAGATATATCATAGGCATCTCAAACTTTAAAATCATAATATAGCTCTATAAACTAACCTTAGGATTTTCTACTGGAATTTATGGTTCTCAGGGGTTTTTCAAACAAAGTTTCTAAGAGGATTCTAACCTAATAAATGACTCAATATTTTTTCTGTGCTCTGTATGTCACATTGCCTTACTGAACTTGCCAGTTTTAGAGAGATGATACAAATATTTGCCCAAATATATATATATAAATCAAATTCACTAGCACAGTTAATTGGATAGTGCCTTATTGTTTTCACAAAAATGAACTTTGAAAACCCTACTGAGTTTCTACCAAAATGTCAATGACATATAGTATAGATTGTTGATTAAAAAAAGCAAAACAAATATTGTCTTACTGACTCATTGGCACATTGTAAATATTTGATGAAAATAAATAGCTTATCTGACGTTTCATCTTCAAAATGTAAACTTGACTCAAATTTGTTATAATTATAAAATTGTAGACAAATGTTTCTATAGCCATTATAATTTTCAGGAAAATTTATTCTAATTAAAAACACAAGTACTTTTTGGTTCTATCCTAACACCTATTCAGAAAACTTGCCTACATTAATCCCTGCATTGACAAAAGTCGCTCCATACTGTGATTCAAATTTATGAAATAATCCTATGGAGTTTTGTGACTCTTTCTAGAAGGGAAGAACTTGGGCAAGCATATAGATACATCTAAGTAGTAATTCAAAAGCTTTTTGACTAAAGTTGACCTACTTCTACAATTTAATGTTTGACATCCTTACAGAGAGAAGGCAGGTGATGGTAGGTCCTGAGCAGTGCTGGGCGACATCATTAACCAGCTGGACCGCAGGACAGCATTCACAGGCTGTTCTAAAGAAAGAAACCACGATCATTATTGTAATCTTTGCAGGGTTTGTGACATTCAGGCCAGATCCACCAGAGCCTGTTGGGGAGAGGGCATTGACAGGAGGGGGTGTTACTCTGTTGTGCACTTGGAGTGAAATCAGCAAGCATATATCCCCGCGTGAGAAGCAGAAGCCATAGCACTGCTTGGCAGTATGCACAGCAACCAGAAGTGCTTCGTGGTCAGGAATATTTCTAGGTAAAAATTCCATCCTTAATAGGGGAATAAAATTAACCCAAACTTCAATTAAGTTTTCATTGTATTATAGACCATATCATAGAGGAGAATAAAAAGCAGACTCTAATGTCAGCTAGAAAAAGACTCCACCAATTAATAGCTAAGTGATTTGGACCAAGAACTTAACTTCTCTATCATCAGTTTCCTTTGTATAAAATGAAGATAATAAAACTAACACCATGCCCATAAAGCACTTAATGCAATATCTGCCATGGATTAGGCAGGCCTTCAATAACTGTTAGTTATTATTGTTACCTTCATTATCATTACGCTTGATTGAATTGGGGGGGAGTATATATAAAAAAGGCAGGACTTTTATACTTGTCATTTAATTCAACTAATTCACTCTCATGGAGCTTAGATTTTCCTTTGTGTAAAAAAAAATGAATGAATGAGGGCTAGTCTCATATTTGAAAGGAGCTAGACAGGTAAACTAGCAATTACAATTATTATAATTCAACATCTTTGAGGTTAGTAACTGGCTCGTTGTATACTTAGTACTTTCAAAAGTGCCATATATGACTTATTGGATAAATTATTATTATTATTATATTATATAAATTATTATTTTTAATTTTAATATTATTTTATTATTAATTAAATTCTTAATTACATTAATCAATTAACCAATCCAAGGTGGCATTAGCTGTAATTATTGGGCAAACAACAAGGGAAATATAAAAAAAAGACGACTTGATATGGAAGAGGTCAGAGAAGCCTTCTAAAATGGTCTGAAGCTGAAGTTGAGGCTTAAAGACAGATTGGAAGTTGCCAGTGAGCATGGAGAATATGAACTTTTTCAGCACAGGGAATAGCCATCACCATGTGTCAAAGGGAAGAGAGAATCTGGTTTATTCAGAGAACTGCCAATCTCTAGTATAAGTTGAGTGATGCATACCTAAGACAGACAGCGAGATATTGATTTCAGAAGATAAGCACTTTACTCTCCCACTCTCAATCATTTCTACCCCTTCTTTAATTTATTTTTCTTCATAGCATTTATTTTCTCTTGTCATTATGTTATAAATGTATTTGTGTATTTGTTTATTGTCTGCCTCAGCCATGGAGTATAGGCTTCACGAAGGTAGGCGTAGGCTTGCCTTACTGTTTTGTTGACTTCTGAATCTGCAGCCTGTAGCTCAATGGCCTGGCACATAGGAAACACTAAAAAGAATGTTCATTGAGTGAAAAGTTAATGAAGGAATAAGTAAGGAATTGCTCATGAAATACCCTAAATCTAATATTTAGGAAGAAATATCAGGATTGGCTTGGGATTAGGATAAAGGAGAGTGACAAGTCTTGGGGAATCACTTAGGTTGCTGCCTAAAGTGACTAAGTAAATGTCTAATAACCAAATATGGAATTCAAGAATAAGGCAGCCTGCACATGCCACTCTCATGGAGAGAACTGAAAGTGGCAAGTGGATATTCACTTTTGGATCTATTCTCTGAGAGAGCATTGGGGATCAACAGAGAAGTGATGAGAAGCTCCCAAAGTGAAGCAAACAGAAGAAAGGTGACCTGCTTTATAGAATTAGAGATACACAGGGAAAGCACCCACACATGGGGAAGGGACAGACCAAAGAATCACAAGGCTCCACACTTCCCCTACGGACATCGCTATCTAAGCTGTGGGAGGCACCCTACACCTGAGCAGGCCTCGGGGCTGATGTAGGGAGCTGACTGAAGACTGCAGCAGTGTTGCACCAGAGAGAAGGCACAGTGGGGATCCACTGGTTTGTGAACCCTGGGCACTATGGCTAGTGCCATTTTGAGATCCCAGACCTAGAGCTCTGCATCTAACTGGAAGTCAGATCTGTTGCTACTGCCTCCTTATTGTCCCTGCCAGGCTGGGAAGGAAACAGGTAGGCTGGGTGCTCTCATGTGCCCTATGGACAGGAACCAGGTGCCCCCATCCCTGCCAGGAGACCTGAGTGGGGTGAACACTCTGGCCACCACAGGCTGGCAAATGCCACACCCATGGACTTGTACTGGGCTGTACTCAAGCCAGCATGGGCTGTCAAACACTGCTGTCCACAAATCTGAATGGGACAGTGCTCAAGCTAATGCGGGCCAACAATCTCCACTGCCCATGAACATGGGCAGGACAGTGCTCAAGCCACTGTGGAGGGCTGATGGAACTAGGTGGGGCACATCACTCACTCTGCAGCATGCAGACTGCCCAAGGCAATCACAAGGGAATGGTGAGATGTGAGACACAGTACAGCAGCAGTATTAAATGCTCACAGCTCATCTGCCCCTCTCTTGCCAAGTCAGTCTTCTAGAGTAGGACTCAAGTGACTCATCCAGGGATGGTTCTTCACTGAGTTGGGGAGTTCCTGGCAGAGGAAATAGGCATACCACAAATCTATCTGTCTTGAGCTGAAAGAAGAGGTTTCAGATGAGAAGAAACCAACATAAGAACTCTAGCACAATGAAAAACAAGTAATATTAATACCCCCAAAGGATCACAATAATTCATTAACAATGGAATCCAACCAAAAAGAAATCATCAAAATGTCATATATGAAATTCTGAATATGGATGGCAAGTAAGATCGATGGGATTGATGAGAAAGATGAAAACCAACAACACAAAGAAACCAAAAAAAAGGTCAGAACATCAATGAAAAATTCACTAATTTTCATTAGTGAAAGAGATAACAGAACTTAAAAAAATGAAAGAGTCATTTAGGGAATTTTAAAATATAGCAAAAAGTTTTCACAACAGACAAGACCAAGGAGAAGAAAGAATTTCAGAACTTAAAGATAAAGCTTTAAGATTAACCCAGTCAAACATATAGAAAAAAGAATAAAGAAGAATGAACAATCGCTCTAAGATATATGAGACTATGGAAAGTCAGAACTGATATATAAATCAGTTTGTCCCTGAAGGACAAAAAGAAAAAGCAAAATGCATGGAAAATCTATTTGAGAGAATATTTGAAGAAAACTTCCCTTGTATCATTAGAGATTTAGACATCCAGATACAAGATAATCATCAGACATCAAATTCATAACAAACAGGCACATAATCATCAACTTGGCCAAAGTCAATGTGAAGGAGAAAATCCTACAAGCTACAAGAGGAAGGCAACAAGTAACTTACAAAGGAAAACAGAACTAACAGCAGATTTCTCAGCAGAAAACTTATAGGCCAGAAGAGATTTGCGTCCTATGTCTAGTCTTCTTAAACAAAACACCTGCCAGCCAAGAATTTTCTATCCTGTAAAACTAAGTTTCATAAATGAAGGAAAAATAAAGTCTTATCCAGGCAAACAAACACTAAGGGAATTTATCACCACTAGACGTGCCCTACAAGAAGTGCATAAAAGTGCCCTATATGGAACAGTTCAATCAATATCTACCATTGCAAAAACATTCAAAAGTTCAAGTTCACAGTTCTCATAAAACAGTAACACAAGGGAGAAAACAAAGCAACTAGTTATCATTCAACATGATGAACAGAACAGTATCTTACATATCAATATTAACATTGAACATGTTAATGTTCAATCTTAATGTTCCACATAAAAGATATAGATAGGCTGAATGGATGAAAAAACACAATGCAAATATATGCTGTATCCAAGAAACCCAACTCAAAAGGATTCTCATAGATTCAAGGTAAAGGGAGTGGAAAAAAATATACACACAAATGGAAATAAAAAGTGAGCAGGAGTACCTATTCTCAGATAAAATAGTCTTTAAATCAACAATGGTAAAACCAAAAAAAAGACAAAGATGGTCACTATAAAATGATAAAAGGAATAATTCAACAAAAATATATAACAATCCTAAAAATATATGCACCTAACATAAGAGCTCCCAGATTTATAAAACAAATTGTACTAGGTCTCAGCAAAGAAATAAATAGCAGCATCATAATATCTGGGGACTTCAACACTCCATTGACAGAACTGGACAGGTCACTGAGGTAGAAAATCAGCAAAGAAACACTGGAATTAAAAGGGACTATAAATCCAACAGATATTTAAAGAACATTATAACCCAGAACTGTAGAATATGCATTCTTCTCATCAGCACATGGGACATTTTCCAAGATAGATCACATGTTAGGCCACACAAGTCTCAACAAACTGACAAATATCCAAAGTACAACATGTATCTTCTCAGACCACAATGGAGTAAAACTAGAAATCAATTCCAAGACAAACTCTCAAATCTACACAAAGTCATGTAAATTAAACAACCTGTTGCTGAACTATCCTTGGGTCAATGATGAAATTAAAATGAAAATCAAAGATTTTTCAAACTAAAATATAAAGATGATATAAGCTTCCAAAATCTATGGAACACAGAAAAAGCAGTGCTAAGAGGGAAGTTCATAGCATTCAACACTTACATCGAAAGATCACAAATTAACAACCTAAGGTCACAGGTCAAGGAATTAGAGAAAGAACAAACCAAACCCAAAGCAAGCAGAAGAAAAGAAATAACACAGCTTGGAGCAGAACTAAATGGAAACAAATATATATATATATATATATATATATATATATATATATATATATACAAAATATCAACAAAACAAAAGTTGGTTCTTTGAAAAGAAAGATAAATAAAATCAATAGACCACCTTGCTAGATTAACTACAAATGAAAGAGAAAGGTCTCAAAAAAGCTCAATCAGAAAGGAAAAAGGAGACATTACAACTGATACCACAGAAATTCAAAATATTATCCGTGACTACTATAAAAACCTCTATACACACAAACTAGAAAATCTAGAAGAAATGGATAAATTTTTGGAAACATACAACCTCCAAAGCTTGATTCATTAAGAACTAGAAATCCTGAAAAGACAAAAAATGAGTAACCAGATTGAAATAGTAATTAAAAATCTGCCCCCCAAAAATCCCCAGACCAGAAAGGTTCATAGCAAATTCCACAAGACCTACAAAGAAGAACTGGTACCTGTCCTACTGAAACTGTAACAGTTAACTGTAACATAACATTGAGAAGAAAGGAATCCTCCCTAACTCATTCTACAAAGCCAGTAGCACCCCAATACCAAAACCAGAAAAGGTCAACAACAAAAAAGAAAACTACAGACCAATATCTGTCATGAACATAGATGCAAAAACCCTCAACGGAATACTAGCAAACCAAATCCAACTGCATATCCAAAAGATAATTCACCATGATCAAATGAGATGTAAGGAAGGTTCAACATATGCAAATCAATAAATATGATTCACCACATAAACAGAATTAAAAACAAAGACCATATGATCATCTCAATAGATGCAATAAAGCATTCTATAAAATCTAGCAACCTTCGTGATAAAAACCCTCAAAAAACTAAGGATAGAAGGAACATACCTGAAAATAATAAAGTTATATATAACAAACCCACAGTCAACATCATACTGAATGGGGAAAACTTGAAGGCATTTCCCCTAAAAGCTGGAAGAAAATAAGTATGCCCATTGTCACATTTCTATTCAACATAGTGCTGGAAGTTTTAGCCAGAGAAATCAGGTAGAAGAAAGAAATAAAGGGCATCCAAATCAGGAAAGAGGAGATAAAACTATCCCTGTTTGCCAATGATATGATCTTATATCTGGAAAACCTTAAAGACTTCTTCACAAGACTCCTAGAATTGATAAAATAATTCAGTGAAGTCTCAGGTTACAAACCCAATGCACACAAATCAGTTGCATTTCTATATACTTATAATAGTGAAGCAGAGAGTCAAATCAAGAACTCAACACCATTTACAACAGCTGCAAAGAAAATAAAATACCTGGAAATATACTGAACCAAGAATTTAAAAGATCTCTACAAGGAGAACTACAAAACACTGATGAAAGAAATCACAGCTGATACAAACAAATGGAAAAACATCCCAGGCTCATAGATTGGTAGAATCAACATTGTTAAAATGTTCATACTGCCCAAAGTGATTTACAGATTCAACACAATTCTCATTAAAATGCCAGTGTCATTTTTCACAGATCTAGAAAATATATTCCTAAATTTCATATGGAACCAAAAAGAGCCCAAATAGCGAAAACAGTATTAAGCAAAAAGAATAAATGTGGAGGCAACATGTTACCTAACTTCAAATTATACAACAAGCCTATAGTAACCAAAACAGCAATTCACTGGTATAAAGGTAGACATATGGACCAAGGGAACAGAATAGATAACCCAGGAATAAAACCATATAGCTACCACTAATTGATTTTTGACAAAACGGACAACAACATACACTGAGGAAGGAAGCCCTAGTCAATAAAAGATGCCAAGAAAACTGGATAACCACATGCAGAAGAATGAAACTGGATCCCTATCTCTTACCATATACAAAATTTAACTCCATATGGATGAAAGACTTAAATGGTAAGACCTGAAACCAGAAAAATTCTAGAATAAAATGTAGAAAAACTCTTCTAGACATTGGCCTCAGCAGAGAATTTATATGTGTGACCCCAGAAGAAAATACAGCAACAATAAAAATAAATAAATGAGACTTAATTAAACTAAAAAGTTTCTGCACATCAAAGGGAATAATCAACAGAGTAAATAGACTACCTAAAGTCTGAGAGAAAATATTCACAAACTATACATCTGACAAAGGACTAACATCTAGAATCTACAAAGAACTCAAACAAATCAGAAAGAAAAAAACAAATAACTCCATCAAAAAGTGGGCAGAAGACATGAACAGATTTTTTTCAAAAGAGGATAGATAAATGGCCAACAAAATTTGAAAAAAAAATGAAAAAAATCACTAATTATGAAAGAATGCAAATTAAAACCACAATGAGATACCTCCTTATCCCTGTCAGAATGGACATTTAAAAATCAAAAAACAATAGATGGTGCTGATGTGGTGAAAATGGAATGCTTATACACTGTTACATGGGAATGTAGACTAGTACAACTACCATGGAAAGCAATATGGAGATTTCTCAAAGAACTAAAAGTAGACCTACCATTTGATCTAGCAATCTCACTTATGGGTGTCTACCCAAAGGAAAAGAAGTCATTTTATTAAAAAGACACCTATACTCAAATGTTTATCGCAACATAACTAACAATTGGAAGATACGGAATCAACCCAAGTACCCAACAACTGGTAATGGATAAAGAAAAACGTGGTATATAAGTACCATGGAGCACTATTTAGCCATAAAAAGGAATGAAATAATTTCTTTTGCAGCAACTTGGGTGGAACTGGAGGCCGTTGTCCTAAGTGAAATACCTCAGGAATGGAAAAACAAATACCCTATGTTCTCACTTATAAGTGGGAGCTAAACAATCGATATATATGGTCATAAAGTTGTGTAATGGACATTGAAAACTAAGAGTGGGGAAGGGTGGGAGTGGGGAGAGTGATCAAAATCTACCTATCAGGTACAGTGTACATACACTATTCTGGTGATGGGTACACTGAAAGCCCTGACTTTAGTATGATACAATTCATCCATGTAACAAAAAACTCTTATAACCCTGAAACTTATCGAAATTTCTTTAAAAAGAGTAAGAGCTGGGTTTTGGGGTTTTTTTCTTTTTGATGGGGTGTGGGATGTTGAGTTATAAATTATGGTTCTCCCAGAGTTGTAGGAAGGAATTCCAAGAGAATTCCTTGATACCATAAGGGAGAACATATAATATCAAGAACCCATGATGTACTCCCTCACATGAACAACAGCATTCTAAATTACCTCTGCTGTGGAGAATGAAGGTGATTTTTATTTATAGCTATCAAAAAAAATTACGACTAATTTTTATCATGACGAATAAAGTTTTACATTAATCGTCTTCATTATATAGAAAGTCAAAATGGAAAATGAAAGAATTTAAATAACCTGCCTCAGACTCACAGAGTTGAAATGAGAAAAACAACTTTTACAGTTAAAAGTAACTGAGTCTACCATTAGGGCTACCATTTGTCACCTGGCATGGTGTTCAAGAAATCACTGTGTATTTAGATGATCACCTCAGTGTCATTTCCCCACTAAAGAAATCTAATAGTGAGTAATCAAATGTATTCACTCTCAGTCACTGACATGAGTTTACAATTACTTCTTGGAATTGAGCTAGCCCCAGTGGGATATAAAAATTAGGCTAATCATATGGTGAATATTTACTTCATCCTGTGTTTGTTCCTACTAGGAACAGAAATTGTCTCTGTAATTGTATGCAAATCCTTTCACCAGAATCATCACAAGAAAATTATGTACTGCTACTCTTGCTCTAAGGAAAAGACAAAAGTAACATTTTAAAATATCACTTTCAAATCAACCAAAATGACTGGTTTGGACTTTGTGTATAAAAGCCAGATCCAAATTAATATTATTTACAGTACACAGCTTGGCATGTGAAAATAACAAACTGATATTTAATATGTTGTGTAACACTTCTGTGTGTTTTGTTGCTAGTGATTGCTTTCATGATTAATTAATGAGATATGTGAGATTCAAACTTCATCACAGAGTAGAATAAATTGGTCTTTTAAGAACCAGAATTCCATGCAAAGCATTGGCTATCTTGTATCCTCGACCAATGAGCCAATTTTTTAGGGTTAGCTCAGGATCTGTTTTTACATGCCAAAAGTGTTTCCGTTTTTATCATTTAGAATGGAGTTCTTTCTCAAATGGATTTCACACTTACTTTAATTCTGAGTTTTTTGAAGTTTATTTTAGCTTTTATGAATGACTCAAGATGGTTGTTATGAATATTGATAATGAAAACTGTGGAGTAATTTTCTGGTTTCTAGAAATACTCTAAGATATTCCAGCTGAGATATGTGTGGCTTTTGGCTCCTACAACTTGGGACCTAATTCTGCCCAGATTTGAGAGTTTTTTACATTTACCTGCCACATTCTTTTAGGGCCTAAACATATAAAGTAGAAATTAAGCAGTTTTCAGGTCACTCCAATACCACTTAATATTACTTATGTCGTTCAGAAGTTAGCTCTAGGTTGAACAATAAGACATTGCTGATATTTGACTATTTTTGATCAACAGAAATGGCAATTACATATGGCTGCACCTCATATAATGAAAAAATGCCCTGGCTCTTATAAGTACAGAATGCGAGAACAAGGATAGAATTTAAAGAAAAGCAAGCAATCGACACTCTTATTTTTTTCTGTTTTTTTGGGGGGTGGGGGTGGGATTAGTCTATATTAGAAGAGTTATTGCATTGTACCTGTGTTAATCCTAGCAGCTTCCGATTTGGGTTCCTTAACTTTCCTCTCTCTCCACTCTTATCCATCACTTCCACTATACCAAGTTAACATGAAAGCAGTTCTAGAAATCTGTGTCTTCCTTGCTCCAAAGCTTTCGATGTTTTCAATAGAATAATCTGTAAACTTTAAGTATTTAATTATTCAAAAGTATTTATTGCTTTTGAGATGCCAGGCACTCTTCTAGGCACAGTGAACAAAACCAAAAGTCTCTGACTTCATGAGCTTACCTGAAACAATCAACAAGATAAGTGAGTAAAATATAGAGCACATCAGGCTCTATAAGTGTTGGGGAGAAAGTAATGCTGGGAAGGGGAATAGGAAATCTCAGGACGAAGGAGTTGAAATTTTAGATCAAGCAGGCTTGCATACACTCACTGAAGAGGTTACACTTGGGTAAAAACCCAAAGTGAGAAGGTGAAGCACATGCAGACCCAACTTGGGGACAGCACTGCAGGGCCAAGCCTGTGGCACAGCACAGCTGGCAAGCTGGCCATACGGTCGGTGATGTTTGAGAGTGGGAGCACAGTAGATGGAGTCAGAGACGTGGGACCTCGTGGGCCAGTGTGAAAAAGCCATTGCAGAGTTTTGACCTGGTGTGATCACACCTGGTGTGGTGTGATCTGGCTTGCTTGAAAGTTTCATTCTCACAGCTGTGCTCTGAGTAGTGTGAAGGGAGCAAAGGCAGAGAAAGGAACCCTGTACCGAGGCTATTGCAATAATCCTCTACAGGAGGCTTGCACCTGGGTGGAGGCAGGGAGAAATGGTCAGATTGTTTACATGTCTTAAAGGCAACACTGACAGAGTGTGCTAAAAATATGAGATGTGTTTGTGAGAGAAGGAAAGAAATTGATCTAAAAGTCTTTCTATCACAACTTCACCTTTTCTTGCTAATTTAATCTCCTGCTCTCCTTGCACACCCCTGTGTGGTGAAAAACCCCTAGCCTGAAGAATGGAAGACCTGAGTGCAATTCACAGCTCTGCCACTTAATAGGGTTTCTCTTTGATACGTCACATCAACTATCCTTATGTCTATTTCTTCACTGATATGGTGGGGATAATACCTACTTCATAGGGCTGTTATGAGGTCCAATTGTACCATGAAATGCTGATAAACGTAATGGAATTTATAAATCTACTACTCCAGCAAACTGCTCTACTAACTATCAACTATTAATCCCCTATTAAGTGTTTTTCAAGCTTCCTGCCTCTGTGCCTTTGCCTTATGATACAGTAGCTTCTGCCTCCTCACCATCTCTACCCATCAAACCCTCTCAATCCTCTAAGGACCGTACTGCAGTCCAAGTCATTCTCCCTGCAATAAAATTCCCTCTGAAGGGATCTATTCTTTTTCTTAATACTGTTTTCCAAAAGTATTAGCATATTGAGTAGGTTTGACGTTCAATATTATCTCTTAAGTACGTTGAATGCTTAATATGAGACAAAGAAATTGTTTGGGTGCTGGTTAATCCACAAATGTATATTTTTATTCCTTCATGAGAATACAGTGGTTGCATTTTATCCAAGTTTGAATTGTAAACTTTATATACTGTGATATGAAAAAGAATAAAATCAGAATTATAAATCTTATATAGTGTGATACATAAAATATATATTAGAATATAGAGAGATAAAATCTCACCTTATGAGCAAATAATAACTGTACAGAAATTATACTAGGCAATTGTTCTGATTAGGAAATTAACCTTTTGTTATTTGAGTTTAAAATTATGCAAATTTTTTCCAGAATGTCTTACTTAAATAAAAATAGATTGCCTTATATTTTAAAAAGATGCTGATAAAAGTCCATAGTGTAAAGGAGTTAAAATATGTCAGAGGCAAACATGAAAAGAGAGCCAGTGTATTCATAGGGAACATTCAAAATCTACAGAGATCCTCTCTAGAATAATTGATGTCAATAGCCAGAGAGAAAAATGGGTTTCTCCAACCTGTGTCAAAATTTATCATCCTGCTTTGGGTGATGATGGAGGTGACTGCAAGGATTGTTTTCACCAGAAGTCAACTGACAACTGAAATCCAAATAGAAAAATATGGGCTTCTCCTGGAGATCATAAAGACCTCAGAGTTCCATCTGGAAACAGAAGTAGGATGACCACCGTACAACAGACAGTAGTCATGCTCAAATCCTCCTTCTCTTCATTCTTTATGTTTCATCAATCACCAAGTTGATTTATTCTGCCCCCTGAATCTATTATTCTGCCCCCAAATCTGGCCCCCATTACCTCTCACCTAGATTACTACAATTCCACCTCCTAAGTGGTTTTCCTATTTCTGTGTTACCCACACCTGTCATATTTTCCACACTTCAGCTATAACAATCCCTCTAAGAAACATTCTGTTTTGTTACTGTCTTCTTAAAGTTTCTAGGAAATAAAGTCTAAATTCCTTAAAATGATAGAGAAAGCTCTTGTGATATGTCTCTTGCCTGTTTATTTCTCCAGTCTTAGACACTCTTTCCACAGGCCATGCTGATTCTCCACACACCGCCTTTCCTTGTAAACACGCAAGATAAACTGAAGTATTTCAAGCACCTGAATGTGACGTGCCAAGCCTCTTCTCGCCTCTGAACCTTTTCACACCTGATTCCTCTCAATGAACTGCCCATTATTCATGCATTCAAACAGTTCTCAACTGAGCATCTACTGGGCCAAGTACTGAGCACAGAAATCGTCCCTGTCTTCATGAAGCCTATACTACAGGGAAGGGAAAAGATATTTAATTAGGTCATCATTCAAATATATAATTAGAAACTGTGATAAAAATCTCTCTGAAAGAAATGTACAGAAAGCTATGAGAGTTCATTTCAGGGGGACGTATATGATGCTTGAGATGACATCTGAAGGATGAATAGAAGGCAAAAGAAGCAGTAAACAACCTTTTAAAGGGAGCGATAGCATGTGCAAAGGCACTGGGGTGGGACTGACTGCATGGTATCTTGCAGTACATCTGAGAAGGCCAGTGTTGCTGGAAGGTAGATAGCAAAAAAGATAGTGGCTCAAAATAAGCCTGAAGCAACAGGAAGGAGAAAAATATGACCAGATGTTAGTATGTATCATAAAAAGGATAGGAAACCATTGGAGGATATAGGGCCAGGAAGTGCCATAATTATGATTTTTGTTTACAAAGATCAATCCAGTTGCTATGTAAACAAATGAATGTGAACTGATGGACCCAATCTTTCTTTATTCTGAAATAAAATATCTGGTAGCTTAGTTCTAGAAAAACTGAAGAGAAATAAGAGAAAATAGTGACTGGGTATGCTTGGAAGAGGTATTTAGTACCTTGAATTTGTGGCAAATAGTTGAAGATACTTGCTATATGCCTGTGTTAATCAGGATGAGGGTCAATTGCAAATGTCAGAAAACCATTTAAGCCATATTAATTGGAAAAACAAGATAACAAATTTATTTCTCTCGTTTAAAAGGCTGGGTAGGTGATCAGGGAGCAGTATGCCATTTCATTAAGCCAGAGACCCAGCTTCCTTCTGTCTGGTCATTCCGTTGTTCACAGCCTTAACTTCATGACCAAGGAGTGGCATTCACATTTTGGCATGAAGATGAAAGGACAAGTAGGCAAGAAAAAAGTATGCTCATGCAGTCCTTTGAGGAAAGTTTCCTGCAGCTTCCACACAGCCTTTCCAATTATAATCTATTGGCCCCAACTTACAGAGGTGAGAGAGAGGCAAGAAAATGATTTATTCTGACTGTCTATGTGTCCAGGTTAAAATTCCATTGTTTTGGAAGAAGGGGAGAACTGACAGCAGTGAACAACTTGTAGACTCTACTACAGTGCTTTACCTTTAAAGACTTAAAGCATCGAATTCCCTTGTAAGGTGTCATCTGTACTAAGTATGAATACTGGGGGAGACCATAAATATTTAATATTATCATCAGAAAATATAAGAGGCCTTAGGCAAAATCTAGGACCCAGAATGACTACCTTGGAAAATGGTCATTTTTCAATCCTTCTTTGAAGATGGATTTTCTACTTTTCCTCTCGAGTATTTGTAGAAAAAGGGAAAACTCAAAACATTCCATCTTATCTCAGGTTTACATGCATAGCTTCAAGCTGTGTAAGTGGGAAAATCTTTGCTTATTTTCACTATGCCCTTCTTGAACTATGGCATAAATAAATGCTATAGTCACAGCTGCAGATAATTTTAACCAAGTGAAAATGTTGGTTACCCTTTCTGTGTGCTCAGACCTTGGGGTTCAGACTGTGGCCTTTGAACATTTTATTTCAGGACTAAGCTGTTCTGGAAAGAGTCCAAACTAAATGGCTGCTAAATCTGCTCTACAGTTTCAGCATGGTGGCACTAAATGCAGTGAGGATTACAGAATCTTATTTCTCTCTGTGACTCAAGTCAATACACAGCACGAGGTAGACTTCCAGACACACACACCTTTGTCGTCAAATCTACTAGTTTGGGACACTGACAATTGTGCCAGACCAGAGAAATTGGTGGCAAAGTAGCAGGTACCTGCATAGCAATTTGTAAGATTAATGAGGAAGGCTTCAATTTGAGTAAGTACAAGTGGCCGCTATCTCTCCTTGTCACTTCCTCATTTCTGGCTCAACAACTCCCCATGGAAAGTTTTCTCTGACTTTGTTATGTGCACAATTAAGCATTCCTATACTCACGTTTTTCCTACAAATCTGTTATAGTTCTTATCATATTATGTGATTATTTGTTTACAATATGGTCTTTCCAACTGGATTGAAAGCCCATGGTGGGCAGAGATTGTACTCTATTCATTACTGAATTCTCAGTATCTAATACAATGCCTGGAACATATAAGAGAAAGAGAGAGAGAGAGAGAGAGAGAGAGAGAGAGGAAAAGCACTGGGAGTGGAGCAATAAGCAAACAAACAAACAAACAACTCCCCATGGAACAGACTCAGTCCTTTCCTTCCCAAACCAGTTCCCATCACTTAGATGTTTCTCTATCCCATATTCATCAAAACGGCATAGCCTTCATCTCATTACTTCGTTAACCCTGATAATATTCCTTGATAATGTCTACATTCTCATCTCTTCCCATTTTCTCATCAATGTCTCCCTCCTCTGAAATGTATGACTTCTATATTCAGCATTCTGATGACCATGGTGGAACCAGCTTATGATGAGTACACCAATGACCTTCTCATTGAAAAGCACAGTGGGCATCTTTTAGCCCTTATCCAGGTAGAGTCTTCCTTATGGCATCTGGGTAACCTCTTTGTCTTTAAAATTATCTTCTCCCTGGCATAAATTTCTTCTGCTGCTTCTCTTTCTGCTGCTTTGTGTACAGACAGTTAAATAACTGTTGCAAAAGAGAATATCAAATAAATAAGCCGAGCTTGTGTTGTCAGCAGTGACATCTCTGAGGTGATACTCATCCAAAATAGGTCGTTATCCGTGGATGATGTAAAAAGTGTTGATGTGTAAGGAAGCAGTAGCTCACGACTGCTTGGTTTACTCTGATTCTATTTAAAATAATGGATAATGCCATTTTATTTACAAACAAATATTTTTGCATAATTGGTAGTGTTCTTTAATAACTATGAAAAAGCTTTTAATTACTTATTGTGATGCAATAAAGTAATATGTTCATAGTATGCTCTCCGTAGTATTCTAAAAAATTCTTTTGATTTCTTTGAAGTTATTTATATAATGCTGTGTATTTTGTATAACGGATAAGTTACCTAACAGTTTTGCTAGATTGCAAATTCCTTATAAAGACAAGAATCACATCTTTGTTTACCTTGATATACCTTATAGAATCTTGGACATAGTAGGTTTTCAGTGAATTATACTGAATTAAAATGTTATACAGCTTTTTAGAGTAGAAACAAGATTTAAAATATTCTTTACCATAGTGAATTTTCTGTGATATTCACCCAAAACTGCGGTATTTACATTTTGGCCAAGAATATTGTTTTACAGGTTTTCTAATAACTAGGAGATACAAATCATAGCCAGATACAGAAATAGTATGACGTGACTTGTGATTTCTATAATAGTTTATATAACAACTAGGTTACATAATCATAGATTCAAGAGCAATATTTTCTCCCAGTTACAATATATTCCCAGCTATCTTGCCAAATAAATAAAACATACATATCTAAGTAGCAATGAATAGTAAGAGAGTATATTAAAATCAAACACAGCTTATAAAAGAATATAAGTTTTCAGCCAGGCTCTGAAACTGTAACTGCACGTCCTTTGCACTGCATTAAAAAAATGGCATTTATTTCTGACTATGATTAATGGGGCTTTTTAGATGACCAACTTTCTTTGCCATTCAACAAAGATTGTGTCCTAGGGTTCTGTCTTATTTCAATTCTAATGTCATTTGTAAATCCAAAAAAAATCAGATAATGAAATGCTGGATTTGAATTATGATTTCATTGCATTGGTATAAATCTTTCAATTTTGCAATGTAAGTGGGAACATATATAAATTTCACCAGCAAGTGTGTGGCTCTACATTCTGTAAAAGTCATGTCAGCAGGAGAATAACAACATGGATGCCTAGTACTGACATGAGGCCTGACAGCCACATGATGCCAAAAAATAAAGCAGCAATATTTAGAGAACTGTGCCAAGCTGTGAATTAATCCCAGAGAGCAGGAAGACTGCTTCAATGTGTGTGGCTGATAGTTATAATTTTTACAACACTCAATCAAATAAAAAATATCTTAGAATTATTTTGGTATGATGATAAATCCAAGGAGAAAAAGGAAAAGTAAGATGCCATTTGGTATTTTTTAAAGCATTCATACTGAGTCAAAGAACATGTTCAGAGGGGTCAAAAAATGAATAAAAGGAACATTGCCTCAGTTACCATCAGAGAGCAAGCCCCAGTAACAAAATAAATGAGGCATGAACACATATATTAAGAAAGGTTTCATATCATCATGTTACATATGTGTTAATAGGAAACAAGAGAAAGTCCTGGGTTTGGGGTGGGGGGGATCTAGGTAAGATTTGAAAAGATAATTACTGTCGCGCATTACAAAAGGAAAGACTAAGTGGAGCAATAGATACACCAGAATAATTATATAGTAATTAACATGCCCTCTTTCTCCCTCTTTGGGGAATTTTTTTCATTTAGATAAAAATGAATCCTGACTGCCACAGTGTTTCATTTGGCAGGATATCAGGTAATTCATATTTCAAATATGATCTCATCATCAGTTCCATCTGTTGATATAAACTGAGCATCAGCAATGTTTGAAACTCTGACATGTAGAAAACGCACCTAAATAATCAAAATTCCTGAATCTGTGAGACTCATATACCAATCAGAAAACAGAATAAATACATTCTTATCTTGCGAGTGCTGTGCATTCATTTTAAATCTTCACTTTTAATCCATCCAGCTCTCTAATTTCAGAACAACCAAGGGATGGAGAAACTACAGGCAGCTGCTATAGAATGAGCTCAAATAACTGTTAGACTTTATTAAAGAAGACTAGACTATTTTGATTATGCTAAACCATAAAGTAAAAAAAAATAACTGCGTAACAGGCTCTGATTCTAACCAATCCTCGTTTAAGGGCTACTTATAGATTCAAAGAATCTTACTTTCTCTTTTCTTCTCTCACTTTACAATTCAAAACTCAGAAGTGGAGAAAGTAGGAAGATTTCAAGACAGTGTTGGCATGAAGATATATCCCAAGTGCTGGGATTACCACATAGCTCCTTCCTTAACCCAGATGCTGGGACCAGAATACTTTCCTTCCAGATGCAGAGAGACTTAGATCAAGAACAGGCTGGGAACCATCCCTCCTATTCTTTCAGCTAATAAATGGACTGTGTTCTCCTAATAAACACTCCCACCCCCGGCAATCTTGCACCCTCCTTCTCAGCCTGCAAGACCCAATTCACGTTGTTTCTCGTCCAGGGTATTTTTCCTTGTTCCATCCAGGTAGATTTAACAAGTCTTCTTTGGGGCCAACACTTTACCTTGAGTACTGCTATCATTATTATCCTTTGTAAAACTAAGTTGTACTTGTGTATTTGAATGTCTTTCTCCTCTACCAAATTATGAGTATGAGAGCTCAGTGTGTCACTTAGTAATCATTCAACTCACCCCCCAGTCTATACCATTCCCCTGCTAAGAGAGGAAGAGTTAAATATGCCCCTCAATATATACATCTGTCCACATCACCACGAGGCACTGACGATAATGGGTCCATGATGAGTACTATTGTACTGTTTCCTTTACATCTTCCCTTCTGTAGTTGAACCAAAAATGTTGTTACTACCTTGCTCAAAGGGAAAGTCAAAACAGTTGTGCGAAATGAGTTCTGTCTGGTGAGTAAAATAACAAAAAGTGTTTATGAAATTGTTATTGACTACAGGTGGTATTGGATTTGGTCTTTGGTTTATTTCATCAAAAATGTGTCTAGAAAGAGCAACACAATATTCTCCAGTAAATAAAGAGATTTTGAGAGCTTACACAAAGTATGGTATTGCTACTTCACTAAATCAATATTTTAAGAGATTTTGTTGCTCTGAGTAAAGAAAGCAAGAACAAATGATTTGGAAATAGCCACTCAGATTTTTAAGTTTCTGAGCATTCAGTGTATATTTTGGAACATAAAAATGTTGATGTAGGCTCAGTGCCTGCATAAGTCATTATAGGCGAGTAAAAGCATATTTTCAGTAATTCTTTTTCCCCCCAATAGGATACTCGATACTCCAAGCTATTATGGAAAAAGCAGGACAAAACGGTTGGCATGTCAGCGCTATATGTGTGGAAAATTTTAATGATGTCAGCTATAGGCAACTTCTAGAAGAACTTGATAGAAGACAAGAGAAGAAATTTGTGATAGACTGTGAAATAGAGAGACTTCAAAACATATTAGAACAGGTAAGTGCTAGATTTTATATTATTAACCTAGACCGTTCACCTAGACCTCCAACAGAAAGAAAAGTTGACCTTTGATTGACTTGTTCCTGTTAATAACTTCTCCAAATCTTTCAGTTGGGAGTTTGAGGTTTGGGAATTTTCATTCCATGATTTTTCTCCAGAACCAAATTGCAAGCTTTTATTAATATCAAAGCCCATTTTGGTTCTTAGGTCTCAGTGTACTTAGGAGACTATTTCTCACACATTCTTAAGGCAGTAGAAGACTCCTTTATAATCCTCAAGAGCTCTTGGCCTACAGCTCAAAAACATTAATTTTGAAGATTAATGCCATCTAAAATATTAGAAAAATTTTTAAGCAAGTATGCCTTTTTGTAACCTTTAGAGAAGTAGCTACATACCTAATATCTACATAAATTAGTAAAAAAGCAATGAAATAAGAGAAAATTAAGTGATATACTATACATAGCATTCATTTTCTGCTAGATATTATAAGTAAATACATTATCACCATAGTGAAGATGGTTTTCAACTCTCCTCAAAAAGGAAGAATCTTTGTATAAAGCTTTTGACAAATATTTGTTGATTTGATTTAAAGCAGCCAGGAAAAGATAAAACTGAGCTTTGTCATTGTGCTAATGATAGGAAAATATCATCAAATAATGGATAACATTTGCCTTCTCCCGACCCTGCATATCATGATAAAGCTTTGGAAGCCTGTTTGGCCAAAATTACAGTGAATGAATGCCATCTAGTGGTTTTAGAAATGCTTGCTTATACTTATCTATAATACAATATGTTAAGTTGGCTAGACAATAGAGTAACACGATTTTTTTTTGTTGGTTAATTTGTTGCATATAGTTTAACTGCATAATTATATGATGTGATTTGTAGTAGTAAACTTACTAATTTGGAGGTTGGTTTATAAGAATAACTTTAGTACTCAATTATAAAAATCAAAACCAAAATAGATTCCAGAGATTCCTCCTTAATATCTAAAAGCACTGAACTAGATGTCTTAAATTTCCTCCCTCAACTATACTAGCATTGGTAAAAGTTAAAAGTAAAATAAAAAATGCATTTCTAAAGTCTAGTGAAGCCAGACTATACTATAAAAAGAAATCACGGGGTAGTTAGCTCCCATTATGCCTGTGTAGAAGGAAAAGCAAAAAATAAAAACAAAAACACTTAACTGAAAAAATATGCATATGTTATTTTAGAAAATGCTAATTATAAGCCTAACATCACTATGTTTATTCTTGAGGGAGTCCAAAAAATCATGAAGATATATGAAATTATTAATGGGTATTCATGGAATCCAAGAAAAAACTTTTTGTCTTACTTTGTGAAGCAAGGCAGTCACTTCACCTTTAACTCCCATTCCAGTCCTTTCCACCCCTGCCCTGTGTTGAGAATTTGAGTTGTTTGACCTGAACAACTGAAGCTTTGTAAACAACTCATGATGAATCCCTCAGAGCAGCCAATTCTAAGAACTGCCTGCATTGCCAAGTTCCTGTCAGAGAGTGAGTAAGGCTCAGATGGACCCTCCACTTAGCACCTGTGTTTAAAAGACCACGTCTGCAGGAGGCAGTTGAGTGCCTAAAGCACACTGACCCATTTCAGAGGCTTAGCTGGTTTCTAAGAAGAAAATCAGCACACCCAAGTGTTTGGGATAAACTCTGAATAAGCCTTGAATGAGCTTTTGCTAAAGGAACAGCAGAACATCTTATTTTTTGGTCATTTTAAAGAAATTAGAAAACTTAAGTGTCTACCTTTCCAATTCTTCTGAATTTTAAAACGTTTCTTTTTTATCATGGCTAAATAATAATAATGAGAATAGTAATAGACCTTTGTCCCTTTAAAATGCATCTTGGGTGTAAATCTCATAAATTGTAACAAATTCTACTATATTGTGAGAAAATAATGTGCTCTTAATTGTCCTATAAAATTCCCCCCCAAGAAAAGCTGGGGATTTTTTTGTTTGTTTGTTTGTTTGAGGTTTTTTTGAGACAGAGTCTCACTCTGTTGCCTGGGCTAGAGTGCCGTGACATCAGCCTAGCTCACAGCAACCTCAAACTCCTGGGCACAAGCGATCCTTCTGCCTCAGCCTCCCGAGTAGCTGAGACTACAGGCATGCACCACCATGCCTGGCTAATTTTTTCTATATATTTTTAGCTGTCCAGCTAATTTCTTTCTATTTTTAGTAGAGACAGGGTCTCGCTCTTGCTCAGGCTGGTCTTGAACTCCTGAGCTCAAACGATCCGCCCACCTCGGCCTCCCAGAGTGCTAGGATTACAGGAGTGAGCCATCGCGCCCGGCCAAGAAAAGCTGTTTTTTGATTCTAAGTATAATTTTTTAATTGATACTATTCATATTTGCTCTAAGCAAAATCACTTTTAGTGTTTTCTTGGTTTTACTTGACTCAACCAAACACAAGAGCTAATCCAAACTTTCTCAGGAATTTGTGCACGAACCTCAATACACTTGTATTTCAACATCCTCTCTCATGAATTAAAATAACAACAGAAATCAAATTCAGAAAATCAACCAAAGTGTTTTTTAAAAGGAAAAAAAGTAAAATGCCAAATAATCTTGATCAGAAAAATGCCTTTGAAAAGTGACTTTCTTTCAGAAGATAGTGAGACTGATACAATGAAGATAAAGAGATGCATTAGTAATTTCTAGAAGGATGGACACACTTCATGTTACTGCAGCATGCTGTCAATAATTACTGCGTTGACATTTTAATTTGTATCTATTTGCAAAAACATGATGGAAACAGCTCACACAATATTTTCTCAAACTATGTTAATGGACAACTGTGGTTAGAGAAGCATTTCATCGTCTGTGTATATTTTTCAAATTATTTTTATTCCATGAACTAATGAGTTCTTATAAATGTGTTGCTATTTAAAATAGTAGTTAGCCATATTCTCATGCAAATCTTTCAAAACATAAGCTTCAGATCAAATGTTTGAAAATGTAGTTTAAGATGTTTCAATTTTTCCACCCTAAATTACACCATAAGAAAAAAAAACGGAAGAACTTATGTAAATATCACCCACTGAGTCATTGAAGGCAATAGAAAGATAACAAAACTACAAATCTAACAAAGTTAGGTTTATTGTCATTTTGTTCATAGTGATTGTGGTTTTGGTTGTCCAAATCCAATGGGCAATTTGGTCTACTCATCTGCAGCAAAAAAAGAACTTTAAAAAGAAACTTAAAACCAAAAGTAATTTTAAGTGATGCTAAATTTGTGATTATTGATAGAGTATTTTTACTTCAATTAATATTATGAGTTTGACTGGAAGATATTATAAATACTATTTTGGACACTAGCTTTATTCTTCTCATCTAATTTTCTTCCTGTAAGAATGCATCAATTATTTTGTAGAAAAGCTTATAATAGCTTAATATAGCTGTAATCAAGTGAACTATTTCATATCAAAATAAGGGGTTTATGGTGGGAGCCTTTTATATACTATTTTATTTTCACACACACTCATTAGTTTTACATTCTGAGCTTGATTACTTGCAGAGTCCCTAAGGACTCTACTTAATACCTTATCGATTAAATATTGACACTTTGATTCACATGTTTAACCTAGTAACAAAAAAGCAATAACAAACCTGATCTTAACTATTTTTCTGGCCTCAAAAATTATCTGGGCAATATAGCACTGAAAGCTGGTGGTTGCTCACACATTTTAGTTCACTGTGAAAGAATCCAAGGGTCCTGCAGCTAGATTTGTGTGTCCCTATTGTTAGTGAAACCCTCCTCTCGTGAGCACCCAACTCTGGGCCTCTGGAGCAGAATCATCACGATGGACAGTGGGATGGCTTTTACTGTCTTCTCTCTCTTTTTTTGGTCAGTTGATTTATATCCCCCAAATTATAATGCTTCCCCAAAAAAGGGTGTTTTCACTATCTGAAAGATGGATAAGAAATCTTCAACTGTTTATTTTTTAAAAGTAAATGGAATCCCTTACCACCTATAATTTGTCACCTCAATTAAAAGGGTCAGAATCTAATTTAAAAAGAGTTTACTCAAGCACAGAGTTTGAGGATGATCAACCCAGAAGCACTTACTCTAAAGGGATGGAGTCAGCATTCCAAAGTAGGGAAGTTAAGGTTTCATTTCTATAGGCAGAGACAAAGGAGTTTTTAGCAGGATTATAGCATTATTCATACAGGGTGGCACATGGTTATAGCAGTTTGGTTATAAGCAGGGTTTCTGTTTGGGAAGGGTACATTTAACATTTTTTTTTTTTTTTTTTACAGAGAATCTAATAGTCATGGGCTTTCTATCAACTGGTCTAAACAAAGCAGTATAATAAAGGGGAAATCAATCTATAACAAGGGTCATTAATTAAGAAAATAGGAGATTTTTGTCCCTAATGTCATTTAGTTCTTTCTAGTCATTGTATAAAACAAGAAAAATGAAAAGGCAAGTTAATCTGTAATCTAAGAAACAGCAGTTGTAACCATAGGTAACTCAGATCACAGTCCTATCTCTTTGAAGGCTTAAAGCATTCTGGAAGTTCCAACAGCTGTTAAATTGTATTTATTTTTACAGATTCTTCTCCCCCTCACTTTAAATAAGGAGAATTGGGCTGAGATAATCTTGAAAGACCCTGATCACTCTAAAAATTGATAATTGTATTTCTAGTGAAGTCTCTCTAATATTGTATTTGATCCTGAAGCAATACATAATTTTATACATGGGTATACCTTGAAAAGAAACACAAAGTAAAACTTCAGTCAGGTTATCTTTCCTGAATATTTATTCATTCTACAAATATTTGTTGCATGCCCACTATATATGGCTCTGTGTGTGTGTGTGTGTGTGTGTGTGTGTGTGTGTGTATAGTCAGGCACTATGCTTTGCTGAAGATAAAGTACTAAGTACAACAGATACATTTTCTTTTGTAGGTAGTAACTCTTATCCAGTTAACTAAACCAAAAGGGTTTCCTGAAATCCTGAAATCTTTTAGAAATAAAATACACAGAAAGTTATCAAGGATCTCACACTGTTTCAGGGATTTTGCTATTAAGGCCAGTTCTTATTAAATAGATGATGATATCAAAGGCATGAGATAGAGGATGGTATATTGACCCTAGGGCATACCATGGATGTATTTAAGGAGTCTAACCAAGTATTTTTCAGGAGAAGATAGTAAGGACTGCCCTTCCAGTTTGAAACAGATATTTAAGAAAAAGATGGAGAAAAATGGCTCTACAATTGGCTCACAGCTATCTCAAACTACCTCTTTATCACATACCTCAGATTTAATTGGCATCCTTTTCAGCAGTATTGCCACTTTCATTATATGAAAGGGAAATTCAGTATACCATTAGACACAATGCGAATCTCAGATAATTGGCAAAACCAGTGACCTTCCCATACTGTTTGCAAATCAATCAAAAAAGCCTAAAAGCTATGATTGACCTCTGAGAGCCTTATTGCATCACCAAGGGAAACCAATAATTTCTATCTCAGGGCAAGATCAATTGGAAAGAGAGGAAAATTTCTCACAGACACAAATGTGGCCCTTTGCACGTAAGAGGTGAAATGTGGACATAGTCCCAGTTATATCATTCTAAGCCCCAGGCTACCTACCACGCCTAGTACCACCACCCAAGTGAGATGTCACGTCCCAGACAGGATTTCTGGCAAATTGTCAAATGCATGGAAACACTGTTTAAAATACAAAGTCTATTTATCTAGGGTCTGTGTTTATAAATTTTCACAATTCTGAAACATTAGGAATTGTACCAGAATCTGGAACTCTACCAGGTTCACCCTCACTCCCAAAGAATCTCTGGCATTGAATAAAGCATTGAAAGGAGCCAAAGACTTAGAGAGCTTGCCTCTCTATCCCACAACTGGTTGAGTCATCACCTAAAAGGAAAGGAACATTTTAGTTACTGGCTAATGGCCATAAGGTCTATTTTTCACACCAAAGCCTATATATATATATATATATATATATAACCAAGAGGAAAGCCAGCTACCGTTATAAGGAGGACGCATCTCTCGAGGGGGATCTGAGAATTGGAGATAATAGGTTTGATTATTTGAATCATCTGTAGAAGGATTAAGCAGCATACATCTGACAGTAGGAATGAGCCAACAGCAGTAGGGAGGACAGCTCTGCACTTGACACTTCGTGTTGACACTTCATTCAACATTTATGTGCCAGATGTCGTTCTAGGCACTGCAGATGAGCAAATCATGGTCCCTACACTAAGAATGCTTACACTCCAGCCAGGAACTCAAAAACATGAATAAATCATTACAAGATAATCTGATGGCTTCAGAAACAGAAATATTACAAAATGTATCAAGAACCCAGAAGGTGAGGAGCCTAAGGACAATCAAGGTAGTCAGGAATGTTTCACAAAGAAAACTGACATTTAACTTAAAAATGCATTGGATTTTCCCAGCCAGAGAAAACGGGTAAGGGTATTCCAAGACAGAAAGAACTGCAAAGGCAAGGAGGTTTGAAAATGCTCAGAAGGTGGAGATTAGTTCTATGTGATCAAGACTGGGTATGGGCAAAAGTAGAAACTGGAATGGAACAGTCATCAAAGATGAAGGTTGGAGGTAGCAGAAATGTGGATTACTTGAATTACACTGGTTTAGCTGTCATCTTTCCTATGAAAATCTTGTCTCCAACAGGGCAGAGTTTATATTTATCATTTACCAGTATATTATCCCCTAGTGACTTGGTAGGGGCTCAAGAAATAATTGTTGAATAAATGAAAGTCTAAATGAGCCTGAGCCTCACTTGAAGGCACAGGCAGTAGATATCTCTTGCATGTGTTTAAGGGAAGAGTGCCCAGTAGCGTTTGAAGTTCCCGAAGGTAAGCCCTCGATCACCTGGGAAGCTTTCTTGTCCAGAATCTCATTTACCAAAGATTAGGAGAAACCTATATTTTTCTAGAGTTTGTCAAATAGGCTGAAAAAAAGCACTTGAGTTCCATTTCCATATATTAAAGTAATAATGAGTGAGATATAACAGGAACAAATCAGGCACCCAAAGAAATTACCACAGCAAAGAAATCATATCGGCGATTTCCCGCACTGCAGTACTGGCAGAGATTGCTGCTTTTGCTTCATTATAAAGCTCCTTTTGCATATTGAGCTTTGCTCAGTCAGGATCCACAACAAAGTAAGAAGAAACTCAAAAGATATGAGGTTATGCTAAGAAGATGAATTTTACTTCTTTAATATTACTTTTAGCAGAATTTGTTTGAATGTGCAAGTCCCATTATGATGCACTAAGATTGTTGTTTTCATAGAAAACAGAAACACCTTTACAGATCTCAGTCAGACTGGTGCAAATGGAATTGGTGGGGTTCGGAAGGGATGTCTAATTGTTTCCTAGCAACTGTTACCACGGTTGCAGCTATACCTCATTTTCTTATAAAGGAAAAATAAAAGGAAAAGTAAAACAAGCAAAGGACATAAATTTTTTCAAGGAAGAAGGAAAATATGATTGTCAGAATGCAAGTGCTTTTGTTTTGTCAGAATGCAATTGTGAATTCTAGGATTAGTTTAGGTTCAACTAAATTTGTTTTAGTTAATGCCGCAAGAACACTTATCACCTATTAGAATAATTTCTATTAATGTTTTTGGCACAAATATTCAGAAGTTCAGCTTCTTTTCAAAAAGATAAAGGAAATTCTGCTTGATAATTTTAGAACTATAAAATGAATTAGTTTTTCTATCCTTAAATTGAAAGCAGTTATATAGATGTATCTACTGTGGTTTAGAAAAAGGTAAGTAATATTCCTCATTAAGTAGAAAAGAGAGGATAACTTCATAGTTTATTTCGGTAAAATTTTGCATCTATTCTTCAAATGTTTAATAGGCAGCAAGATTAACAAAAAGGAAGGGAAACATTCAACAGTACCTTTGAGAACACTTTTCTGAGTCTTGTAAACATCATAAATATAACTACACTTTTAGAAATTATACATAATTTATATTAAACAGTTCAGTAATAAAGTGTACTACCTGCCAGCAAATGAAGTGATACATCTTTTTAATCTCTTTGATTCAGTCAGAGAGGTAACAGAACAAATTCATTCCTGATCCTCCACTTAAGATTATCCACAAAATTGGACACTATTTCCCTACAGATGTAAGTTTTCTTGAGCTCATGTGCAAAGGAAACATTCTGCTGAAATAAAAGCAAAGAGAATAACTCTGAGGTCATATGTCTTTCATATTTAATTAATCACAAATTCATATGTTGAATGTAATTAACAAACACAAGTTTTGAAACCTATGACCAAAAAATTATTATTAACTGAGGTTATTAAATAGTGAGGGACATGTTATCCCCAAAATTATGAACAGAATGTATTTTATAATCTAGTTGAGTTATTGTTATGGATAAAGATAATCAACACTGAAGGGAAATAAGAAAATGCTACTAAGGCAACATTTACGTTTATGCCAAAGCAGCATAAATCTGAAATGTATGTGAAAGTGAAGGAAGGAGGTAAGGGAAAGGTAATGCTCTAGGAAAAGTGTCCTTAAACAACCTTTTAAACCTGTTCTACAGAATTGCATACTCTAGCTCTTGAGATTTCACTGTATATTAGCATAATAAAATCTCTAAAAATTCCTATAGCAAAGAAACCTCTTAAACCTTATTTAACCTAGTGTTCCTTGAAAAATTGCCCATAAAACTTTTTTTTTTTGCAGCTACATCTTTACATTTTATTTGCCTAGTATGCATCCAGAAAATGAGGGAAATGTTGAGTTAAGAAAAATGAGAGAGGAAAGAATGTTCAGATGATAGCATTTCAAATACAATAAAGAAAAGAAACATAAAAGCAAGGGGCTAGAGCAGAAACATGATATATTAGCACAAGCCTCCCACAGCCGATGTCTCACACAGTCTCTGCACTTGGAGAATCACAGAATCGGAGATTTTCAGGCTGACTAGATCTTAGAAGTCATCTATCTCATGAACAACATCTTCACAAAATGCTTATGCAGTCCATGTTTGAACAATTGGGTTTCATCTTGAGCATATTTGACCTTAAAATTCAGCAAATATTCCCTCATAATTATATATCCTTTTGAAACATGTGACAGTGTGTGACATTTGAAAAGAACTTTTATTCCCATCACCACTGATCCCAACTTTGCTTTCCAATCCAAGAATAAATATTTACTCATTGATAATGTGTCCAATAAGGGACATCTCAAGAAATGAAATATTCATGGAATTCCCATTTTCAAAGAGTACACCATAAAATGTATTTAATGCTGAACTACACTGTGCATAGCTTAATCTTTAATTGATTACTGTGAGCCTGTCACACATAAATAGGATTATCTGTTAGATTGAGTGGGACTTGCATTAAATTTAAGCTATGTATTTGAACTGTCATTTTAAATATATACCTGGTAAAGTACCAGCTATACAAAACTAAATCCAGCTATTAAAGCTTTTCTGCTAATTAGCTTTATTATGGATATATGAAAAATTACAAACCCAAACTTAGATTCATTAAAATTTACCTGATAGCTCTCCATCTGTGTGTCCCTGTCCCAGTCTCATGCAAAATAGAATTAGGAACACTTTGTGTATATGCTGTTATTCAAATAAGCAACATGTTCAGACAGGAGATTTATTTGCAAGAAAATGAAACTGTGCCTTCATTTCATTATGAGAAAGCTGTTTTTCCTCATAAACAAGTTAGGTATTTATCAATATCTAATGTGACAGAAAACGTCATTCTCACAAGTATCTGCTTAATTTATTTTCCTCTTAGGAAAGATATATTAATATTGGCCAAAAGTAAGTCATTTTTCTGAATTGCTATGGTCTAAAGAAGGGAGCAGGGTGTAGTGAGAGGAAGATGGAGATCGTAGTCAGAAGACCCGGGTGGAGTCCCAGCTTCATCACTGAACAACTGTTTTTATTTAATGTGTTTGTTTATGAAAGCAAAGAATGCCCCCCCACCTCCATCTTATTAGAATTATTTGTATATTGTTTCTTACAAATGTCTCTTTAATTAACAAGGAGCATGCTTCCAACTGGTCCTTTCAAGCTATCACATGTGCTTCAAATCCATCATCACAAATGCCATAGAATCTTTTGCTCCTCTTTGCAAATATTAAGTCATTAAATTAAAATGCTATTAAATCAAAATCAAGCTCTGTAAGATATGTCACATAATTGACATGAGGAGAATCCTATTATTCAAGGCTCGTGGATGTAGCAGTTTAGAACCACTGTGATAGGCAGAGAGAAGGATGTGTTCTACAATGTGCTTTTTGACAGCCACTGGCAGCCACATGATGGGATGAAAGGGTGGCACGGAAGGAACAAAGGAGCAGGAATTAAAAAGCTGAACGTCAGTACTTCCTTTCCACTCCGTAGTACTAGGACTCTGTTCAAACCATATCTCTTGTACGGCCCTCAATTTGCTAATCAATAAAATTGGGGGGAGGTATATACATAAAGGGATCTAAAATCTGTAACCTGAAGGGATACAACTTAAGAACACTTTTTTTAAATATTTGCAATAAAGTCAAAGAAAGGAACCATCACAAACCAGTACTAAAAATGGATATCCGTAAGAAATATATGACAGTATGAAGGGGGAAATCATGTGTTAGGAATATAAAGAATTTACTACATAAAGACACTGAATCATTCCTATTGACCTATGTAAGAGAGTAAACCTTTTTCACCAACCTTGGATATCCAGATAAAAGGATAGTGTTTTATACAACTTGAGTCCTTGATTATAGAGATTGGGGACTCAGATATAACACAGATGTGTGACACTACAGAGGTCAAAGCTTGGGACAGTTAGCCAATGAAAGTAAGCATTTTTATACATTATCGATTCCACTACCACATTGGTGACTGTTTCACTTGGAGACTGCCATAGTTTGATTTCCTCCAGAAGCTGACCTTAAGACAAGGATTTGTGTGCAAACAGTTTGGGAGGTGAAGGATAGACTAGAAGGGAAGTGAAGAAAGGTAGTCAATAAAAGATGCATTTACCAAGCAAATTACCTTCAGAGTGACAGGCGTTTAATCTCATTTGGAAGGAGTGTAAACTAGTATCAGGAGGAGGCTAGTGTGGAACACACACGTAGGAATCATCTCACCTGTGAGGCAAGGGAGTTGCAGTATGTATGTACCAACTTCTGTCAGTCATTGTTACATAGGCTGCTGGGAAGGAGGGCATTGATACCCTGGCACTTCTGACCTCTTCCCTCTCCAAGGGCAAAGTGGGCTCTAGAGACCAGAGAAAACCCCGAGGTAACGAAATTCAGGTGCTGGCAGTAGGAAGGTGACTGAGTATGCATTGAGATGACAAGGTCAAAGAAGTAGGTGGGATGTCCATAATGTCTATTACAGTGACTGACCGTAAAGACGTAGGACTTTGTGTACAAGATTCTGGAGCCCAAAGAAGGACCCTAACCTATATCTTTTTAAAAAATTTTTATTAAGGTAAAATATACATATAATTCACTATCTTTACCATTTTAAAGTGTGCATGTCAGTGGCAAAGTATATTTCTTTATTTATTTTTATCTATTTACGTTTATGTTTTACTTGAAGTCAGACTTTGCTAGGAATTTCCAGTGAGAGAGAGATCACTGCTTTGAAAGGCAGCCATTCCCTTTATAGGCAACTCTCTTTCCTTCCCCTTTCTCCAAAAGAGTTCTTCCTAACTAGAAAGTTTTATAATCTCTGATATCTCCAAGTAGAGAAGAAAATTAAAAATGCATGCACCCACACACAATACACACACACATGCACCTGCATACACACAGACACACAGGAATCCACACACAAATATGCATGCAAAAATGTGTGTATCTCTTTCTCTTAAAATTTCTGATGAGAAATTACATTCCCTACCCTCCTTCTAAATCCCTTCTTCCATCCAACAGCCTTAGTTCCTTTGGGTCCGGAGTGCTTTATTTTTCTCACTCTGCTTGTACATCACACCCCTGTAACTAAAGTCCTGTTGTTATCTTACAAGGTTGTAGTATTAATATGTCTGCAGCTTGTTCACAAAACCCCTTGCCTTATATTTTTCTTTTGATGGAACCGAAGTAAAACACAAACTTTAGTTTTTATCTGCAATAAAACATTTTGAAACATTTTGAAAATCAGTATTCAGGGGACATTTGGAATTCCTATGGAAAAAGAGGATTAGTGAGAGTGACTGCCCTCAAATGACACAGTGAGTTTCCAACATTTACCAGCATCATGGCCCGAGCACCACCCAATGTGACGGTTTTTTCCATGTCACTGAATTCTCTGGAACGTGACAACAACTGGGAGAGGAATTTCCAGCTGACTTATAAATTAAAAGAGAAACCAAAACCATTCACACTCTGGTGTGTCATTACATGTCTTTAGCTAGAAGATAGTATTCAATAGAACAATTGCAGCTTCGTAGTAATAGTTTGAGGTAATACGCAGCCGCGGAAAGATCTCTGAGTACTTTAAAAACCACTGGTACATTAAGAATTAACATAAAATCTGATTATAGATTGAAGGCCAAACTTTCATTCATTTGCAAGTCTCAAATAGACCTTAATATACCAGTGTTTGTGACATTTATGTCCTCATTAACTTCTTTACTCATCCGTTCAATCAATGCTTATTTAGTGTCTATTCATTCTTAAAATCTGCCATGTTTTCCCAAGCAATTGATAACCACTTCTCCTTGAAACCCATTTCACTCCCCGTATTCTGCTCTGTTTTTCAGTCGTTTCTGCCTGAGTCTCTTCCCCAAATGTGATAATAAACACCCTTGTAACAGCAGTACTGACTCACTTATCTTTATAATCCTTGAATCTCCTGGCCTTAATCTTATAGGTGGGAAGCACTCCATTGGTATTTGTTGAACTAAATTGAATTGAAAAGTGGAATCAAGATGGAAAAGTGTCCTGGATTCATTTTTCTCGAACTTCAATCAATGAATAAAGAGTTAGAAGTTGCATTCATAGAGATTGGTTCTGCCATAATTTGTTAATAAAACAATTTCAGTGTTTACGCCTGGCATTTACCTTATTAATATGCATAGGCCTGATTTTAGAACTTAATTATTTGACCAGGACCATGGATATTCCCAAACAATTGTTTGTTTCTTAAAAAGAGAGTGTACGATCAATTTAACTTGTTTATCCTTCCTAACCTATTCTACAGAACTCTAAGCAGACATTTGATCATTAGTCTTTGCCTAGTTACATCCTGTTTCTTTTAAAAATATAAAAGATGCAGATTCTCTGCCTGTACATTTTTCTGTCTTTATGAAATGCCATAATTAATTTTTGCAGCCAAGTCCTCACTGCAGGCATTGTTTTTCCATGACAACCTGGCCAATCACACTTTTATGAAGGCAGTGCTATTTTATATTCATGGCTTTCATTTCAAATTGTTCTTTTCCCTATTTATAAAAGAATAACATCAAATACATAGAGATACAAAATTTGGTCTATATCCAAAGTCAAGTCACTCAAATTTATGTTTTAACATAAGATATTCTTCACTTTGGTTGAGATGATGAAAGCCATGTAAAACAACAACCATGACATCATCAGTTTTTCGTAATTATTTTAAAAGGACTTAAACAACACTATTTACAGGACACTATTCTATGGAGTGTAAATTGGATTTTTTTCACAGAGAAATTTCCACCTAGTGGTGGATGCTTGGCAGAGGAGCCAAGAGCTGGCTTTACACCATGGCCACCCCAGGTTGGGGTGGTGGGTGAATTTTCAACTGTTCAAAGGCACTGAGACCTTCACGGGCAGTTTGTGCAGTACATTTGCTTCTTCCCAGCCAGGATCTGGCTCAGCAAAGATGGTAATCTCTCTAGTGTCACCCACCAAACAAATAAATCTCCAGATCCCTGCTCCCCAAGGCCGTTGGTCCCCAGAATGTTGGTGCACATCAAGCTCTGCAAGACTTTTTGTGCCAGGATTTTTGTCCCTTTTGACTCCTTGTGTTTTTTTAATTCCTCACCCTTTGAAAATGTATTGTGCAGGTTTTAATTTATTGCATTTCTTTGCTACACAATCTAGAACGGACACTGATCGATTTATGGAGACACACCCAGTGCAGCATTTCCACTGGCTCCACATCTTTTTAACATTTACAAGTATTTGCACCTTACAATGTATTTTTTATAAAACTGGCACAGGTTTTTAACTGTAGTCACACAGAAATCACAAGCTGAGGATGTAAGAAAGAGGAGGTGGGGTGAGTATGGGGGCTTAGAGAGAGTGCCAAAAGGCTTAAATAGCCATACCAGAGAAAGTTACAGTGAACCAGCAAGAGATAAATAATGGATTGCTGAGTGGCAACAGTGCCTGCTGGGGCCAAATAGCAGGAATCTGTAGTAGACTCAATAAATAGAGTATGTGGTCTCCCAGCTGAGCACCAACCATTGAATGTCCCCCAATCACTGTCTTTTGCACAAGCTGTACCTGAGATTCCCGGAGAATAAATTGGCTCCAGCCTGTTCAGCCCATGTTAAATCACTCAGGTCTGGATTACCCAATATGACGACAAATTAGGCTGTTTCTTTACTGAATTTTCTTTATAATCCCATCTATTTATTGTCTTCATCTTCATAGTAAGATTCTATAGGGAAATTCGGTTTTAGATAAATTGTGGACTAGGTAAGTCTAGCAATGCAAAACATAGAGAAATGTTCTGTAAAATGTTACATATGCATAGCAACTCTTCCAAGAAAGTAAAGAAAATCTTCAGGGGCCAAGAATGGCAGGCTGTTGTGATGAAGGAAGTTGTCAGATTGGGTTGCTCAATTGGGGATTTATTGTGCACCCAAGAACAGTGCTTTGGGCTCAATCAAGGGAATAAATTAGATCTTAGATGCCATACAAAGGCAGACCATTGAAGGACAACAGCCCAATAACAAAGTATAGTGAAAAAAAAAAAAGGAAAAAGAAAAGAAAAAAATCTGTCACCTATACAGATTGGAGAGTCAGCTAAGTGTTTTCTGTCTTGGCCTAGGCTTCGTGTAGTGAGGGAAATATCATCCCTGAGAATTTGTCATCACAGCCTTGTTCTTCAGACAGATTGTATTTTCAATTCCCACTGCACGCTGTGGTCTGGGAATCTAGAAGCTGAGAAATATCATAAAAGTGGCCCCAGCCAGTGATACTAACATTGCAGTATCTATTAAAAGCAAACACAAAACATCTTTGGTGGGATATTTTAAGGGATACTGGCTTGACTGAGAGTTTCCCAGAATTGTTGAAGAGTAATCAGTCCTCAGGGTCAGGAAGTACAGCAAATCCTGAACGCTATAAATAAAAATTAATTAAAAAGTAAAAATCTAAACTAATTGTACTAAAACTACAGAAATTTAAAGGCAAAAAAAAAAATGTCTTAGATGTAACCAAAAAGAAAGGATGAGACAAGCATGGGTTTTATATCACAAATAGCCATGGATACAAAACTCTGCTTTCAGGCACAATTCATATGTTTTGCTTTTAAAAGGGTTTTCTTGTATTTCATACACAAGTCACTCAATTACAAAGAAGTGTTTTTAGGGGATATTAAAGTGCTAAAAATAATTTAATTTTTGTCTCTGGTAGTGAAAGTACATGAAAATCGTGGATTGCATTGTTACCCTTGAAGACACCAACGGGGTTACAAAGTTGCTCGTTAGTAGTCACCGCAATTAAATTTTCCCTTGTTGAAGGAATTGTCAGTTTTTCAGAGAATAGGAGTTTTCATCTCTTATGCAGGAATAAAGTTGTACTTTTAAAAAAATCCCTGGTATTTCCTTTTCTTAAATTTTTTGAGTTTTTAATGTCCTAACATTCCTAAAAACATTCTCAGGAAAAAATGGGTCTAACAGAGAGAAAAGCTTCTTGACGTTTTTTCCTTATTCTTGTTATTATAATAAAATAGTCCCATATCCATATGCAGATGAGAATTAACTGAGTATTCTCTGGTATCAGAAGTACCTAAAAACAAAGATTGTGCCTTAGAAAAATCTTGCTGGTCAGGACAACTATCCAATGTATTTATGGGTGATAATTCTTACCTTTTGAAGACACCTAACAGTCTCTCTTGCATTTCTATAAATTATCAACAAATTAAATATGTCTAAATTCTCTGGACAAAAATCATTTTAAGTTTCTATGTTAATGTGTTCTCTGGAGAAATGTGTGTAAGTTGTTGTTTAGGTCTTAGCATTGGCATTCTCTTTGAGGAGATTGTAACATACTAATTTTCTAAACAAGATGCATTGAAATAAATTGATCATTTTAGAGTGTGACTGAATAAAAGTGATATTTTTACCACTTATTTTAAGCATGGCTTATAAAATTCCTCTAATTAGGAATACATGATTTTGATAAGGAAAACTATATCATTTTCCCATCATGATTCTTCATGGAATTATGCTAGACTAGTTAATATTTTATTTTTTAAAAAAATAATCTTTCAGGAAAGTTAAATTGATTTTCTCTCATTTGCTTATGTTTTCACAGATTGTAAGTGTTGGAAAGCATGTTAAAGGCTACCATTATATCATTGCGAACTTGGTAAGAACTCTTTACTTTCTGCTTTTCATAAGAATTGCTCAAGCATTCTAGATTATTTTAGTTATACCTTAAAATAATGCTTCCATAAATGGTTAGTCTACATTACTTACTAAGCTTTTATAACACATAGAATATTTTATTACAATGATCATTATATTTCTAATATAGAATTCAATATATTTTTATGCACATTGGTTTGGTATCTGCCAAAGAGACCTTTAAAACTAATGATAATGGTTACTTTGCTATGATATCACTTGTCAAATTAAATAATGACTTTTTTTTCCTCTGTCTAAATGATAAATGCTACTCTATGGATAAAGATTGGCAATACTTGAATATTACAAGAATGATCTAAACTGATGACCTATGTTTTCCAATTTTAAGAATAATAATATATAATGGCTGTATTAGCAAGTTTTTTGAATGGGAGTAATCCAAATTTATATTTAAATTACGTCAACTTTTCACATATTATATACCAATGGTGAACAAACAAGATACATGCATTTTTATGAAATCCGTAAAGGCTTGAGACAAGTCCTTCTACATTTCTTGGCAAGGCTCACTAAATGTCTCCTGTTAACCTTGCAGCGTGGGGCAGACACCGGCTGTAGGGAGGGTCATCCTCTCTTGCTTTATTAGAGTATCATCTGCCCTAAGGGCTTGGTCCCCAAAATGGTTTATCCTAGAAGTTAAGAATGTTTTCTCCTTTTCTGTCTATTCTCACCACACATTTCTTTGATGAATATCTTGTGCTTGAAGCAAGAAAGGAGCTAAAGGATGCAAAAGAAGTTTAGATCTATACACTCTTTCCACGTGGCAAGTGGCCCACCACACTTTGAGATAGGAATTTTCAGTCTCTAATGACCTAGGTTTCACTGTGGAGCTGAGATATAAGATACAGCAGTATACTGTGAACCATTATTGTATTGTGCTTTTTAGATAAAGTATAATTTTGCAACTTAATGGATTATCTGGAAAATTTTGATTTGTCTTTTCCATTGCTTTTAGAAGGCATTGTGTGGGTGTTTTAATATTAATATTTTTATAAAAATACAAATCTAAAGCAAATATATTCTGGCATTAATGACTATAAGAAAAAAAGACCTTATGATTATGGGATGTCTGTATTCACAAAACAGACATTGTATTGTACAATGGGATTATAATTAATTACTTTTATATCAAATACAAGGTTTTGACATTTATCCTTACAAACAATAGAATCCAAGGGGGAAAAAATCAATATGTTTTATACAAACTATCATTCCAGAAATGACTTTCTGACATTGGCAACTAAAATAAATAAACCAATACAAATGGAAAGAATTAATATTTATAACACCCTAATGGGTATCACAGCCTGTCATAAACAGCCCTAGTAGATGGCATGATGGCATGTATGTTATCTAAAGTACAAACATATGAAATAGAAAAATATTTTGCCTGTAGTAGAAAACAAAACCATCACTCTCACTAAAAATAAGCAAGCTTTTATCATATGTAGTTGATACCTTTGTTACACATGATTAAGGCCAGTGACTTGTACATCTCTGCATGATAATATAGTGTATTAATATGGATTCTGCTGACATAGTCATTTAGCCCCAAAGAACTGTTCCTTATAACACCAGAGTGGTTTTTGTTTCATTGAGCTAATCAGCAGCTATTTCTTGAGAACTATGTGCATAGGATTCCCAACTGTGAAGTCAATCTAGATCAAAATGAAAAATTACATTAACATTGTACTTAACGTTAAAAGACTGAATGATTTTCCCCCAACATCAGGAAAAAGATAAGGCTGTCTCTGCTCACTACTTCTATTGAACCTTGTACTGAAGGTTCTAGCAGGGGCAATCAGGCAAGAAAAATAAAAGGTATCCAGATTGAGAAAGAAGAATATTTGATATATAAAAAGAAGTCCTACAGAATCAAAAAAAAAGTTGTAGAATTAATGAGTTCATCAGGGTTGCACGATGCAAGGTCAATACATAAAAATCTATTATATTTCTATATACTAGCAGTAAATATTCTAAAATTAAATTAAGAAAATTCCATTTATAATTTATGATTACAATTTGCAATAAACAAGGAACTGCTACTTAACCAACTCATCAAGGCTGATTCAATGGCATTTGTAAAAACTGATTTCTGAAATAGCAATTCTTACTGGTAACTGGGTGGCTACAAATATTCCTGATTTAAAATAGTCTATAGACACAATATTGAAAACCAAAGCAGAAGGTATGAAGTCCAATCCATATTTACCAAAAAGAGAAGAATGAAGCTAAGCAGACATCAATATGTGATGCATTGAACTGTATCATGACTGTATAAGCATGTGTTTTTGTAAAAGTCAAAGAAGTCCCTTATTTAATCACTGTTAACTCCCTGGAGAAGCTGAGTTTAAATACAGGTATTCATTAGATTCTTTTAAAAGGATAATTCTCTAAACCAAGAAATGAAGTAAGGAATGTTACAGAAGTATTGGCTTCCTAATGGTCACTAAATTCTTTCTTTGGCTGAAATACAGAAGGGAGAATCCATGTATTTAAATAAAATAATACTCAATTTGTTTATGAGTAAAGATAAAAATAGGTTGTGAATACTATTTGGCATTATTTAAAATAGTCTCATCATTATCTATAAGTTGAACTTATCTTTTTCAATTAACTACCACTCCATCTCATGCATCATTTTGTCCTGATGAAATGGGAATAGACTGATGTTTTCCATGTCCCACTGATCTTAGCCTTTGCAGCTATTGCAGAGTGCTGGCATCTTACCTCCAGCCAGGCCAAAAGAAGTGAGAATCCTCTCCGTTAGTACTCTAGCCTCAGTCTGCAGAGGGTCCAACAGGGGCCACAGGGAGTTATTAACTCCATCTGAATAATAAGCACTATGCCTGATATCTGAATGAATGGGCATGCCCCTTTCTGGTTCTTGAAATTTCTCTGCGATTATCACTACCACTATCATTAACAATTTCATATAAAGTATGAGTAAAATTTACAAGAAGTAGAAGATTGCGGAAATCTCTTTTTCTTCCCTAAGTCTTATATGTGCATTGTATGTGGGTGCATGTATTTTTCATTTAGACAAACACATCATCTAGCAGCACTGGTGAAAGCACGTGGCATTTCTCAATAGATTAAGCTCTGTTCTAGAAATTTCCAAGAGACTTAGAGGCAGGAAAACTTCATCTGTCTATTGGTTCATTGTAGTGTGTCTTTCAGGGATTTAAGAAGAAAATCGTTTCCCTACTTTGCTGCTAGACTTTTTCTATTCCAGTTATTTTTCACTTTGCTGCCAGTTATTTTTTGACGATAAGTACGATTATTTCCCTGCTTAATTTTATTCTTTGGCTCCAGGCTGCAAATACACTAAAAGACATCAGACCCTTCATGATCAGATTCCTTGTGGGTATTCCAGCTCTGTCTAATTCTTGTCTCACTTCTCCACAGAACTTGCATTTCTCTCAAAGTGACATACTGTCCCAGCTCTGAGTCATTGCCCCAGTTTTTACCACCTTGTAGCAGAGTAAGCATTCAAAACCCAAGCACTGGTCTACTTAAATCCCTTAGGATAAGTATTTACACCATTGAACTTGATGTGCAAAGCCCTTTAAGATTTTACCCCTACTTAACCCCAGAATTTCTTTCCTACTCCACCCCACATGTCCTTTCTGCAAACTGAACTAATTCCCAGACACCTAATGTTGCTTTCCTCTTCACAGCTTTAGCTTAAGCTGTCATCTCAACAAGGAGGCATTTACCCAATCCAATGCTGATAATCAGTAGTCACTGTCAGTTCTTCCAGAAAGCTGTCCCTAATTATCCACTGTGATACTCCCTCGGTACCAATAGTGTAGAATTCATTCTTTTTTTTCATTTATCAAATTATTATTTTACACCTCCTCTGTAGCAAACACTGTCCAACATCCTATGGCAGAGCTGCAAATAGGGCATTAGCACACTGCAAGTTCATTGAGGGCAGGAACAATGTCTCCCTTTTTTTTTTTACTATATAAAATTGTCCTTATCCTTACTCTTTACCTATTGAACTTCTGCTTATCCTCTAGCACCCAGCTTATGTCATTATATTTGTTCTGTTACCATAAATTGTTTTAATTTGTCCTTAAAGATAAATGCTTATTTTATATATTGGAAAATGAGGCTCAGAGTAATTTACCCAAGATCACATAGATTTTAAATCACGAAGACAGGTTTGAAGATCTGGCCTGTCCGGTTGCAAAGAATAAACAACTTGTAAGTAGCAATAAGTGACCATTCATTTAAGTATTTCCCACACTACCCTTAAGGGGGATCTAGCCTTAGACACACGTTGCTCTATGTTCATGTTCATTTTTCCTCTAGCAGTCGGATCACTTAAATACAGCTACCGATAGCAACCAGGGGCTGTTGTCATTTGTTCCTCCTGCAAGATATATTCTTAGAATCTTTTTCTCATTTATATTTTTAAATTTTTTTAAAAATATATTCAGTTTATATCTAGGAAAATATCTGGCTCTATCATAAAGAAGTATAAAATTTTAAAATGTTCAGAACATATAATTTAAAATGAATGGAATGTATTCCTTACCTATCCCACACCACACCACACCACACACACTCACACACAGCATTCACATCTCATTCAGAAGGTAAAGAATTTATGATACAAATAGCAAAGTGACTTGTCTACATTTAGGCTAGATTCAGAGTGGAGACTAGCCATGGTTCCCAAAATTTTCAGTCTAGCTTGTTTTTATTCAAGTGCAATGACCCCAGTTAAGATTCCATCAACTTGATAAAATTGTTTTACTTTTTCCTTTGTATTTCCTCTGTTTTTCAACTTTTCTGCATTGAGCATGTCTGACTCTACCATCTATCTACATGTGCATCAAAAGTGCATACTTAGCCGGGTACAATGGCTCACACCTGTAATCCTAGCACTCCAGGAGGCCAAGGCAGGAAGATCATTTGAGCTCAGAAGTTCAAGATCACCCTGAACAAGAGCAAGACACTGTCTCTACTAAAAATAGAAAATTTAGCTGGGTATTGTGGCGCATGCCTGAGTAGTCCCAGCTACTCAGAAGTTTGAGGTTTCAATGAGCTATAATGATGCCACTGCACTCTACTGGGGTGACAGAGTGAGACTCTGTTTCAAAAAAAAAAAAAGCGCATAATTTAAGTCAATTTCTTAACAAACTAAGATTTTTAACATTTAATAGAATGGCAAATAGATACAATAGGCTTTCCCCATGCTATTTGATGTTACTTCTGTTAATTGCACCAGGGCTGTCTTGATATGATTTAGTCAACCTAAGGACCTGAAATGCAAAACACAGCAGAAATATTTTCTGAATTAGATAAAACTTAAAGAATGAGCATTATTAAACATCAATGAGGGGATAGACATTCATTTACATAAATAATCATCAGGCTATCTGATACCTACAATTTCAAGTATTTCCTTTTCCCCCAGAAGATATATGAACTGCAAATGGAAATTAAAAGGGAAACCAAGTTGAAAGTTAATTTGGAGAGAGGTCATTAACCATTGTGAAATCCAAGCAACATAGTAGCCGAGTTTCACAAGTAGAAAGCCTTTCCTCTGGTTTCCCTTACCCTCAGGAACATTAGTTACTTAGTTACTTAACCACTGATCTCCCCTGACTGTGAAGTAATCAATTTTATCACAGTGTTGCCCTAGAACTATCAGTCCATGATAATTCTTTGAATAAAAATTAAAATCTAAATAGCTTTGACCAAAGTAACTGTTTCTAAGAAAACTGCTTCACAGTCTAGATCCTATCAATTTTCTATATAAAATTATAAGAAAATATATGAAAGGAAAAATATTGCCTGTACTCAAACAGACATAGCTGAAATTAACTGAGCCACACACTGTTCATTCAAATCACAACTGAAAGGGGTTTATAATCAGACATGACAATTTTCTCCTTTACCTTCAGCAGGGTGGAATCAGAGAAATGTGGACTGTTATTTATCAACTAGACTTTGCATCAGATGATTTTTCTGAAGGCTGCAGATTTGCCTGTTTATCTTGCAGCTGTGGATAACACTATGAAAGAAGGCTTGGCAGAACTTCTATTTCATTCATGGCTGAAAGAAAATAATAATGTCATCAATTAGCAGCTAATGCAATAGTTGAATTGCTGTGGCTTTTAGAAAACATTGGAATTATTTGACTGCCTGTGGGTCTGCCCTATAGTCTGGCAGAAGCAAACAAATGTTCAACTGACATTTTACTAGCTAGAGATTGATGGACAGTGTTTTTCCCATTTAAGAAGCATAGATTTGCTTTCTGGTGTCTAGTTTCTTCATCAATGAAATGAGAATGTTACTGATGAGTTGTCAAATTAGCCGGCACATAATGGGCATGAAATAAATATGTGTTGAGTGACTTGATTAATAATAGTGATCATTTACTGAATTCAAACCAAATGTGCTGGATACTTTAGCATTAGCATTCCCCTTTTTTACATGTGGGAAACCTAAGGTTAGAAAGTAACAGAGATAGGATTCAAAGCCTGGGCATTTTTCTGTACAGTATCACCTCACCCTTCCTATAGACACCATGAAAATTAATAAAATTAAAACACAGGCCTTTTTGTAAGAATATGCAGGAATATAAGGTGAAAAAAGCAAACTCCTTTTTCTAGGAGTTGATTTGTCTAGCTGGAACCTTGGCTGTACCTTATATTTGCTGGGTGGCCTTGAATAGTTTTGCTTGATCTTAATGAGCCTCAGTTTTCTTGTCTGTAGAAAAAGGCTAATAATAGGATCTGTCTCATAACCTTGTTGTGAGAAATGAACTAGATAATCCGTGTAATGTGCTTAGCACAGTGCCTGGCACATAATAAACTCAGCATCCTTATTAGCTACTAGCTCATATACCTGGGCCTCTCCACAGCAATTTTGCTCAATTGCCAATAGGCTGATCTATTTTTTCTTAGAGCCAAACAGTAATGCACACATGTTGGCTAGGAAGGCAATCTCCTTCATTATAAAGTAAGAGGAGGAAGAGGAAAAGGGAGTGAAGAGAGGAGGAGGAGGGAGAAGAGAGAGAAAGGAAACGGCAGGAAGGAAGGAAGGAAGGACGGAAGGAAGGACGGAAGGACGGAAGGAAGGAAGGAAGGAAGGGAGGGAGGGAGGGAGGGAGGGAGGAAGGAAGGGAGGGAGGGAGGAAACATGGCCAAGGTGCATTCAGGATGGGCCACCCCAAGTCCTCATTGGTTCCTACTCTAACTGCAGGGTTACTTGTATGGAATTTACTTCCACCGACAGAATAGACAAAACAATTTTGCTTAGTTCAAAATTGAAGGATATTCACATTTTCAAAAGAACTGTACTAAATACTAAGAAGAAACAAACAAAAAAAAAACTAAATTACATTTTCTACAAACACGTGTATGTGGTATGTGTGTGTGTGTGCGTTTTACTTTTCTCTGAGCTAATACCTTTGCCTTTATTAATTCACTTCCTTAATATGCTTTTTGGCCTCTTCTTGAAATTGTTCATTTGTTTTACACTTTGTGTTGAATGTGTAGTTTTGTAAGATACCTAAAGTACTTAGTGGAAAAAAAGAGATCAAATAAAAAACAAAGATAGATAGATAGATAAATTAGATAGATAGATAGATGATAGATAAATGTAGATGGATGGATAGATAAATAGTTAATAGAGAAGAGACAGATAGATACAGACAGATAACAGATAAGTATGTAATAGGTAGTTATAGATAGATGGATAATAGATGAACAGATAGATGATAGATGATTAATGGAAGGAAGGGAGGGAGGGAGGGAGGGAAGGAAGGAAGGAAGGACTTTTCAGAACTTTTGAAACCCAGATAACCACCTCCAGGCCAAAAGAGATGACACCCTTGCCTCCCAGCTTCTTCACTTCACCTGGTAGGCACCATTTTTTTCCCTACCACACAGAAGTCCATGAATGGCCTATCTTGCTCTCTTCTCTTGCACTACCATTTCTCAGGACTCTAAGGACTGTACTGATAAATGTAATCAAAGCTTTTACCCTCTCTGGTTGAAATTACCAGCTCTGTCTGCTTTTAGACCACTTTGTAATTAAACAAAAACCCCGTAAAATGGTCTCATCCATCACAGACTCAGAGTACCATAACCCCTTGACATTACCTTCATCTAGTACATGTCTGTACATATCTACAGCAGAGGGAAATTATGTCTTTAACAAGGAGACTTTTGATGCTATCGTATTTGTTTCCTATATCCCCCTTCATACTTCACAAAAGGCATTCAGAGGCATCCAAGAAAGACTTGAGTTGAACTGAACTAAAAACATTTATATCCTTGTCTCATGTATTGGATTTTGAATTACAGAATTTAACAGCCAAATCAACATAATTAGACTTTCCACCTCTTTTTAGCCATTTTTTTTATTAGAAATCTATTTGGATGTACATATTGGTCATTAATTCATGTTTCTATTGAAGAGCTGAAATGTATAATCATGAAATAAATTTCACAATCTTTTATATTGACTTTTGTAGGGATTCAAGGATATTTCTCTTGAGAGGTTTATACACGGTGGAGCCAATGTTACAGGATTCCAGTTGGTAGATTTTAATACACCTATGGTAACCAAACTAATGGATCGCTGGAAAAAACTAGATCAAAGAGAGTATCCAGGATCTGAGACTCCTCCAAAGGTATTTGTTTTTATATAATGTATTGTTGATATTTTAAAATGTTAGATAGAAAGTTCATTATGCAGTTCTTCCATTAACATTTTGTCAGAAATCACCATCTCTGGCATAGGAAAGAAGCATTTTGTCATTATAACGGTATGGCGCAAGCCCCTAATCATTTCTAAATTTCTATATTTAGGAGTAGAGTTGTTAGACACCAGCTCAGTTTACTATTATTATTATAATAGTTTACATATGAATTTCTTTGAAGAAATTGTATGTTTTTAAAAATTTTGTTAGTTAAATATTTCCATCAGTAACTTTTTTACCTGGATGAATACTATATATGCAGAGTGATTTATAATGAGTAGGTAAATCGGGAAATTAGTAGAAATGTAAATTGTACAGGCTCCTGTAAAATTTCTCTTTCAATTTAATGTTAAAGGGTCAAATTGCTTGATTTTTTTCTGAAAACATTGCAAAAGCATGTTATTAATATTTGCAAAAAATGCTGGCAAATTTCTGATTACAAGTACATTTTTTCTCACCTGAAAAGGTAGACAACTTTCTTAGACATCATGCAAATCATGGCATAATGTTTCTTGAATTCCAACTTAGTGGTTTTGAGCTCCTACCTAATAAGGCGTCATCATCATCACCATCATCAACAACATTTACTAATCTCTCACTGAATGAGTGTATTCTAGTAAAAAGTTTTAATAGGCAATTTGAAAATTCAAGCCTAGAAAAACTAAGACCTAGAGGTAGAGGGTCTCAGCTCTTCCAGTTCCTAATTATAACACTTTTCTTATTGGCTATGTCAGTTTCCCCTCTGTGATATTGGAAGTTGGCTATCTAGCCATATCATCTTCACTATACTATAGAATTATGGGTTTTCAAAAACAGAGAATTTATTGGATGTCTACTATTTGCCAAGCACTGTGGTCCAACCCTCTGATTTTATAGATGAATCAATGCAAGATATTAAATGGAATTGTTCATTGGTTATCCTTGAGTCAGGGACCAAGCTCACGGAATACCCAGGACAGAATCATTTTAATGTCTCCTATTGGATTATCTCCAACTAGACTTGTTCATGCTACAGCTTTGGGCTCTTTGTTGTATAAAAATATATATACTTCTCTCATCATTCACACCTCTTGGCATGATGTTAGGTACTGGGTGGCCATGTAACGAATATATACAGTACAGTTAATTCTGATTATTCATGGCAGTTATATTCTATAAAGTCTCTTCAAATACTGAATAAGCATATGTTGAACCATTGCTCTCAGTGGAAACATAGGGTTATGTTGTACGGGCCTCTTGTTATAGACTTTTTATCAACCGATTAGCACATAACCTTGTTTTATGTGTGTTACTGTTTTAAGAAACCTTACTTAATATATTGTTGGTTTATTAACATGGAACTCATGGCCAATGCCACTGTGACACACGACACACGTCTGAATGAAGCTTATTTAACATGCGCATTTTCTCCATAAGGCGCATCACAGCCTTCTTGCGCTTGGGAACACTAGACAGCACTTCCTTCAACACTGTGCTTTCAGACCATTTTAAACAGTGAAATCGTCAGCAAAAAAGCACAAAACTGCAGAAAACATGGCACTAAATAGACCACAAAAAGGACACTTGTATGAAAGCAGAAACAAGAAAACAGTGTTTCCTTGTTCAGCTGCAGCTGGGACCTTGCATGTTGGATGACTCCAAATTTTCACCATTCCACATATTCACAAATAACCCCAAAAGGGCCACGAGTATTGATTTGGGGCCTGGGGGGGTGTCACAAATAAATGTTAGTAAGTAGGAAAATTCAAAAATATAGAATCAACAAATAATGATTGGTTGTAATTAATTAAATCATCCTTTAATTGTTTAGTATTTCAATCAAGATTAAAAGTGTGATTTCTGATCTTGTCGCTTTGCTGTTTTGGAAAAAAGAAACCTGGAATAAAGATCCGCCATGGTATCGGCCAAACAAGTCTTTCC
>CAUYRT010025899.1:0-19411 GCA_963574885.1 Lepilemur ruficaudatus | reverse complement strand
TGTGGAGCAGAAAGCAAAATAAAAATAATTAAAATTAAAGAGAGAGCAATTATAATTTTAAAAGTAAAATAAATAGGCCGGGCGCGGTGGCTCACGCCTGTAATCCTAGTACTCTGGGAGGCCGAGGAGGGCGGATCGCTCAAGGTCAGGAGTTTGAAACCAGCCTGAGCAGGAGCGAGACCCCGTCTCTACTATAAATAGAAAGAAATTAATTGGCCAACTAAATATATATAGAAAAAATTAGCCAGGCATGGTGGCGCATGCCTGTAGTCCCAGCTACTCGAGAGGCTGAGGCAGGAGGATTGCTTGAGCCCAGGAGTTTAAGGTTGCTGTGAGCTAGGCTGACGCCACGGCACTCCCTCTAGCCCGGGCGGCAGAGTGAGACTCTGTCTCAAAAAAATAAAAAATAAAAATAATTTTAAAAAGTAAAATAAATAAAAGACTCATAAGAAATATGCCAAAGGGATAGAACACTAAGAAAAAATTAAGCAGAAGATAGTAACAGTAATAATAATAGCTAATAATCAATAAGAAAGCTCAGAAAGCAAATGGAAAATATAAGTTTAAAATCAGATAGATTTGGAATTAAATTTGTGCTCCTTTGTTTATGTTTCATGATCTTGGGAACATCCTGCAATATGTCACTGAGTCTTACTTTCCACAATTGCAAAATAGAAATAATAACATCTGTCTTGCAGGGTGACTGTAAGAATTAAAAGATGTCAAATGTATCTATAGTACCAACAGCAGCTGGCACACAACGTCCTATAAATTACATTGGCTGATACTATAACACATGAACTATGAGCCTTTTTCTCTGCAAGTATAGCCATGAAAACAAGAAGTCAGAGAAGGTCTTTAAGTCTCAGGCTGCCTCTGACTACATGTCTATTCTGAATCTCGGTGAATGACCTTATTAAAAGCAAGACCTGTAATAACTCTGCATAGAAATAGGTCATTTTGCATAGAAACCCACCTACTTCACAGGGCTGTTGTGAAGATAAAATGTGGAATTGTGTGTGGGAAGTACACTGTAAATTACAAAAAGCTGAACAAATAACAGGCATTCCTATTCATTATCCCCACTAGTCTTTAGACCAGTATTCACACAGCCTGTTATACTTTTCATAGTTTGTTTGATTTCTTTCTAACAGAGAAAGTTCCTATGCAGAAAATAATTTTTTGAGACAAAAAGCACAGAAATGAAGGCCTATGCATGCTCCTTGTAAATGTAATTTATTTAAATAAATAATACTCACCAGATTTCCTCTGGTGGTGTCAATGATAGGTAAGGATATTTCTGGAATGCGTTACTTCATTGGAGCTTGAAGCAGTTTAGCTGCACCTTCAACAAATTAAAACTTTTATCAGAATATCTGTTAGTAAATAAATATTGTACTTGGTTTCCCTTTAGTTCAATTTATCATTGAATCTCATATAGCCACCAAAGCAAGAAACTGTGCATAATTTCTCTAAAACTGCCAATTATACTTATAGAAGGATCTCTAAAACTTAGGGAAGGCTTTGGGATTCCTGACATATCTTCATGCAAAATTGAAGTATTCCATCTTTGGATATAATACACAAATAACAGAAGAAATTTTTTACATTAATCATTTTTCTTTCGAACTTCCCAAAATAGTCCTCACAGAAAAACAAAATCACAAAATCATGGATGAAATTGTAAACAAACAGTGTTTTCTCCTATTTTGCATCATTTTCAATCACAGAGACAGAAAAACTGTAAAATATGTTATATCACAGCACACCATTTTATTTGCCAGAGTACCAATTATTTTAGCTATTTCTTAACAAAAAAAGAATCAAATTAATATGCAAAAACTTTTACCTCATGTCAATATGCTGAATGGTATTGCTAGCCAAGTTTCTCCTAACATCTGTTCTGTAGCAACGTAACATCTCCATCAAGTAGGTTGAGCAAGTCGGGACTGGGAGGTTCATCCTTTGGCTCCACATTTGTGTGAGATGGGTTGCAGCTGGGACTTGATTCCATTGAACAGGTGTTTGCCTCTTTCCACGAATACAAAGAGGAACCTTCCCAGAGGGAGATGAGCCTCACCTGCGAATAGCTGCTGTGGCGCTCAGATTTTGACCTTTACCTATTGCTTCCTCAGGGAGATAAAGCATCTGCCCTGTCTTCCTGCCGCTTCCTGCAGTCACTCCTACAGATATGACACTGAAAGGGCACGAGTTTGGTGGACAGATAAACCTGCGTTACAGAAATAGCCCTGTCATTTACCTGCTGTGTGATCTTGCACAAGTCCCTTAACAGGGCTGAGCCTCAGTTTTCTCATCTGAAATGGTCACAGCAGACCATAGCATACATGGTACTAGGTACCCAAAAAGCACATTTCTTTTGTATAAATATGTAGCAAGGAAGCTTGTTTCCACTGTGACAAAAAATCCACACCGTGCTGCAAGGGATTATATATCCATCTTAAATTCATTCTCACTTTAATTTTACTAAACCCTGGATTTTTCTAAAAACACAATTGATACCATGATGTTAAAGTGAATCAGAGGTTAAATAGAATAAGAATATCTCTAATTCCACATTTCAGTCTCTTAAAGTCCAAGGACTTTATCATACAGCCCAGTAGTTTTCAGCCTGGGGTGGTTCTGCCCCAGAGGGACCTTGGCGGTGTCTGCAGACAACTCCGGAAGTGCCTCTGATACCTGGTGGGTAGAAGCCAGGCATGGTGCTAAGCATCCTACAATGCAAAGGACGGCTCCACACAACAAACAATGATTGGGCCCAAAATGTCAATAGTGGCAAGTTTAAAAAAATCTGATCTAGACCTTTATTAAAAGAATTTGTTCTGTAAAATTTGGATCCAATCAAAAGGCCACACTCAAGGATTCAGAAGGCCACATGTGACCCCAGGGCCACAAGTTCCCCACCCCTGCCTGAGTTGCCCAAAATCACACAACTTGGAAATGGCCTCGTTTCTACTATGCTATAAGCCATGTGACTACTACAAGGACTGTACTCACAGCCTCTGATTAGCCATATTTATGTGATCTGGGGTAAGTTTCCTATCAGTGCTTCACTTCTGTCATCTATAAAATGGAAATATTAACACATCTTACATCATATAGTGTTTGTGGAGTTTAAAGAAGTTAAAACATATAAAGAACATAGAATAATTCCTGGAATATAAGTAGTCAATAAAGGTTAGTTATAAATATTTATTATTATTTTATTAGTATTCTTGATATCTTCCAAATGATCCCAATATAATGGCTGAAAACTCCTAAATAAAATATGGACGATGATGGTGATGATGACAGTAATAGGAAGAGCTACCATTATTGAGGACCTACCATGTTCTAGTCATTCTACTAGGTACTTTGCCTAAGATATTTGCTTCCTAAAAAACAAAACAAAACAAATAAAAACCCTGAGTACTAACTGTCTGCATTTCCTTCCCTTTACTCACTCCTCAGCAGAATCCATACTGAATTTCACCCTCATTACTTCACCAAATTGGCTTTCAAATGGGTTACCAGTGACCTGCCTGACACTAAATCCAAAAGACATTTACAGCTAATCTTCCTTGATCTTTCCATGGCATGCAGGGATTGGCCATTCCCTCCATGAAATAGGCCTCATTTTTAAATTTTGTGACACCACTCTCCAATATCATCATGCTCTAATCTCCTTTACTGGCTCAACATATAGTTATGTATTTGTTTTATGTATACAAAGAATAAAAATAGATCATTTTCCATTTGCGTTAGGACCTACTTTTTTCACACAATCTGCTTTTTGCCCTATAAAATAAAAAGATCAGAAAAAATGCTGTCCAGACAGTGAAGTTAGAAAATATATTTCAAATGAAATGTTCCAAACAGTTCTTCTTAAATAAAAATAACAGAGGTTCAAAATATATTAAACAAAAACTGATAGAGCTATAAGGATAAACAGATCCACAATTGTAATGGGACGTTTCAAGACCTCTTTCTCAACAACCGATAGAACAAGTGGGCAGAGAATCAGTGAGGATACAGAAGACTTAAACAACACTATCAACCACCTTGACTTAATTGACATGTATAGAGCCAGGGCTCCCTATAACAAATGTATATTCTTTTCAAAAAACATTTCCCAAGATAGATCATATCCTGTGCTGCAAAAATAAAAAGATTCAACAAATCTGAAAGAATTCAAGTTATACAAAGTATATTAAACACCAAAATGGAGTTAAATTAGAAATCAATAACAGAAAGGTCTTTGGAAAATCCCTAAGTGTCTGAAAATTCAGCAACATGCTTCTAAATAACACATAGATAAAAAAAAAAAAAGGCACCAAAGGGAAATTAGAATGTACATTTGAACTGCAAGAAAATGAGAATATAGCACATTAACATTTGTGGCATGCCACTAAAGCAGTATATAGAGGTAAACTTAGAGCATTAAATGCCTATATTAAAAAAGAAGAAAAGTCTCTAATCAATGATCTAAGCTTTCAACTTATGAAAAGTAAATTAAACTAAAAGTAACCCAAAGAAAAGGAATGATAAATATCAGAGCAAAAATTAGAGTAAACATGAAAGAAAAAGAGGAAAACAATGGAGAAAAAAAAAGCTGGATGTGGGAGGCAGAATTCTAAAATGGCTCCCCAAGTTTCAGTTCCCCATATACCATCTGCATAATTGCTCTCCTTGAGTGTGGGCAGGACACGTGAGTATGATAGGCTATCTCTCCTGTGATTATTTTACATAATACATAACAAAAAAGATTTTGCAGGTATAATTTAGGTCTTTAAATTGGTTGGCTTTGAGTTAATCAAAGAGAAGGTTATGCTGGTAGAGACGATAAAAATCAGATGATCCCTTAAAAGGGATAAGAAGCAACAACAGGTGCTTTCATGCGGGCCTTGGAAAGGTAAGATGCCACGTTGGGAAAGGGGGAGGCCACACAGCAAGGTTCTGAGGATGGCCTGGAGTTGCTGAGAGCAGTCCCTGGCCAGCAGCTAGCAAGACAATGAGGACCTGGTTGAATTCTGCCAACAATCAGCGAGCTTGGAAGAGTGTTCCAAGCCCCAGATGAGATTGGAGTCCCAGCCGACACCTTGATTTCAGCCGAGTGAGACCTTGAGCAGATGGTCCAGCTAGACTGTGACTAGACTCCCAATCCAAAGAAACTTCAAGAGTTTTGTTGTTTCAGACCACTAAGTTTGTGGAAATTTGTAATGCAGCAACTAATACTTCTTTGAGAAGATCAATAAAATTGATAAAACTCTAACTGGAGTGATCAGCAAAAAAGTGGGAAAATGCAAAATAAGATCAGGAATGAAGGAGAGATGTAATCCCTACAGATTTTACAGACTTAAAAGGACAGTAAGGTAATATTGTGAACAACTTTATCATAATAAATCAACAACTTCAAGAAAATGGACAAATCCCTTAAAGACACAAATGATAAAAGCTCATCCAAGAAGAAAGAGATAACTGGATAGACCTATAAATATTAAAGAAATTGAATTTGTAGTTAAAAGTATTCCTGAAAGAAATTTAAAAAAAAAAAAAAAAAAAAAAAAACACCTCCAAGCCCAAATGGCCTCTCTTGTGAATTCTAACAAATATTTAAGGGAAAAATAATACCAATTTTGCGCAAACTCTTCCAGAAAATTGACAAGGAGGGAGTACTTTCCAAGGTATTCTATGAATCTAGCAGTACTCTGTCAACGGAAAATAGCCCAACTCTGCAAAATAATTTAAAGAGATTTTTTCTGAGCCGAATACATGCTACCGTGAGCCACACCCAAGAATCCTTGAGCAAGTGTTCTTGCCACGGTTGGGTTACGGTTTAGTTTTATACATTTCAAAGAGACAGGAATTACACGTAAAGTCATACATCAATACATGAAAGGTGTACATTGGTTTGGTCTGAAAAGATGGGATATCTCAAAGCAGGGCTTACAGATTATAGGTGCGTTTAAAGATTCTTTGATTTGTAATTGGTTAAAGAAATGAAGCTTTGTCTAAAGGCTTGGATGTTTTAAGTTAAGATAAGAAAGTTTATTAATCAGAGACAAGTCACTGGACATAGACTCAGGAGATCTGTTGAGTAAATTGAGGACCTACAGGTGTGATTTAAGCTCTGTCTTACAAAGCCGTATGCCTATTAATGAGCTACAAATGACATCTCTAAGAAGGGAAGGGGGCATGATGAGGCAGGACGGATGGTTTTCCTGCAGTCATTATTGTCCCCAAACGTCATCATTTTTATATTTGCAGGGAAACAATGAAAAACTTTTTTTTATTTTGGTTTTTGTTGTTGTTGTCATTTTTGCCAGAATATTCAGAAATGCTAGAGCATTTCATTGGAAATTAGAAACAACTCTTTTGACGATAGTCTTTTCATCCCATGTATGTATTTTTCTCTTTCCTAGGGAAAAACAAAGAGAGAAAAACTTTTGAAAATATTCTCCTCGAAGCAGAAACCTGTTGTAATATTTGCTTCTCATCAAATATTAACAGTTTCTGACTTTTTAAAAAATGAAGACTTAAAAACAAGAAAACTCTCTAGGAAGAGAGATGCCAGAGACAAGAATTAATTTAATGCTGCCTTCCCACAGTAGTCTGTTTTGAAAAACAACTTTCTGCATGGTTTTAGTTGTCATATACAGAGTCTTCTCAGGAGGAGGCAGTGTGACTTACAATTCCCTAGAGATGGAAAGCAAGTAAGAGAAAAATTACAGATGCCAAAATACTTATTAGAATTATTTAAGATGGTATACCTTTCCAAGATCAGTTTACCATGTGACATAAAGCTCTGAGTTTCAACACTATCACCAAAATGCATCAGCTACATAATTTAAGCAAATAAGCAAATAGCACATTTGTAATAGAGCCACAACTATTTTGGAAATCACGGATAAAGGATCAAGCATTTGCAAGAATCTAGGAAAAATTTTTGTACTTTCTAAGGCAGATGAAACTGATTTGAAAGAACAGATATGGTAGCCACCTCACCTGAAAACAAAACAGCACAACCCATGAGAAAATAAGGGGTTCAGCTGTGACCCCACTGTTAACTCCTAACTTAAAGAAAGAAGTTCTATTAGAAAATACCTAGAAAATTCGTAAGAACCCCACGAGCATTTTCAGAGGCAGTTAAGAATGCTGACCACCCATCAGTTCGGGGAAGCTTGACCTGACAACAGGTATGGTCCTAACATTAGCAGGAAAGTGAAAAAATGTATAAGTCAAAACAACCCTTGAATATCTCTAAGTAAGGCTTCATGGTGGTGGACATTCTACCTCTCTATAAGTCTAACACAATCAATATATCTTCCACCACTGTGACAGATTTGAATGCTAGAAAACGTGGCTGGCTTGGGCCTAGGGATAATGTATAAATAATCAATATCAGAAACAAGAAATGGAGGCTCACTATTATTACTTGTATCAACACTGGCCTAGAGATTTTAGCTAGTGCACTAAAACTGAAAAATAGTTTATGGACTCCAAGGGGAATTATAAACCTCAAATCTTATTATTTTACAAGTTATATAATTATCTACAGAAGAAATCTAAAAGAATTTATAAATGTATTATTACAGATGGTAAGAAAATTTAGCAAGGTAACTATATATAAGATCAAAAGCTAAAAATGAACTTTATTTCTATACATCAACAAGAAAACAAATTTTTAAAAGCAAACTAATGTTTACATATATACACACATATATATATATATACACACACATATATGCACATGGATACACTATAAGGGACATGCCTAATATACCTAACAATATAGATAAGAACTTTGTAGGAGAAAATGATAAAACTTTACTGAAAAACAGTTTTAAAATCTTAAATAAATGTAAAGAAATAATACATAAGAGGGGTCGGAAGACTCTATGTTGTAAAGTCATCAAGTCTTCCCAAATTGTTGTGCATATTTAATCAAATTTCAATCAAATTCCAAGTGTGTGACCGTGTGTGTGTGTAAAGCTTAACAAGTTGATTCTAAATGTACACGGAAGAGCAATATGCAAGTCATTCCTGAAGAAGGAGAAGAGGAGAAGAGTTAATTGTCCAAATACATATCAAGACTTGCCATGACACCATAATAGTAAAACAGTGTGGGTTTGATCTAGGAGTAAATATTCTAGAAAATTCACACATACATGAAAATTTTACTTATGTCAGAGGAAAAGCAGAGGGCTTTTTTTTTCCAATAAATCATGCTGAGTCAATTTGTTATCAATTAATATATGAACTCAAAATGACAGTGGATCCTCTTCTCCCACCAACAAGAATCCATTTCAAGTGGGCTAAAGACTTAAATGTATAGGCAGAAATTTTTAAAGTTTTAGGAGAAAATAATAGAAAAATATCTATATAGGCTTGATATTAGAAAGGATATTTTAAGCAAGATGTGAAAACTGCTAATCATAAAAAATAGTAAATTCAACTATATTAAAATTTGGAACTGCTATTTATGAAAAGATATCATCATTACCAGGGAAAGACAAGCTTCAAACTGTACAAAAGATATATTGTAATTCACATATCTGGAAAAGAATTAGTATCCGGAATATATGAGAAACTTCTATAAATCGCTATGAAAAAAGACAAAAAACCAGTGGTAAAATGAACAACTTATAGAAATAGGCACTATACAAGAGAAAAGGTAATGGTAATGAAACCTATGAAAAGATGCGCAACATTCTTAGTAACTGATAATATACAAATTATGCAAATTAGGACCACAGCAATATACCATTTACTCTAGACTGATAAAAATTAAATCTAATAATAATGAGTGTTAGCAAGTGTGTGAATAATGGGAATTAGCTTATTGCTGATGAGAGAACTACCATTTAGGAAAGCAATTCAGATATTCACATATCCTATGATCCAGAAATTCCACTCATATTAATAGATATGTTCTGTAGAGATCTCTTGTACATGTACACTTGGAGAAATAAACAAGAATGCTCATAGCAACACTATAACAGCAAAAATCGGATGGCCATTCAAGTGTCCATAGACAGGAAAATGAATAAATAAATTGTGGCATAGGCATGTAATGAGTAGTAAGATACGATTGAATTATACCCTATGGTAACAACGTGGATGAATTTTAAAAATATAATGTGGAGTGGCAAAAAGAAATTTATATAGAACTGTATATAATATGGTATCACAATATAGCTAAAAAAATTTAAGCAAAACTAAACAATATATCATGGTACATAAATGGGCAATATAATTATTTTTTATGAAATATAAGAACAAAAAATGTATAAATCATTATCTATGATAGCTTCTCTCACTCCCCTGTTGGGTAAGAGCAGGAGGAAATATATAGGAGATGCAAACTGTTGTTCTGGTTCTTGAACAAGTGGACAAGTTCATGGCAATCATTTTGTTTTTATGATTTATAACTTTAAGTACATATTGCATATGTTGTTTCGTATGTGTTATCAAATGCTATATAACATTTTATATGCAACTGTAAGAAAAAGAGGCTTAGAAGAGAATTGTGAGCAGCATATATATAGATGGCCTTTTTTACCAGAAGGAGGAGCAGAGAACTGGAGCAATAGCCGTGGGGTTTATGAGCTCAAAGGGAAATTTAGTTTTTAGATTGAGGATATCAAAACATATCTGTAATCCAAGCCAATGGGAATAAACCGGTTCAAAGGGAAAACTGATCATTCCAGAAGCAAAATTCTTAAGTGGATTAGACGGAAAGAGATCCAGTGAACTGGTAAAAAGGTTGGAAAATTGATGATATAAAAGGAGTAGAGGCAGAATATGTGGTTGCAGCAGCAGGTAAATCGATAGCAGGAGTGGCATGTAAGTCCTCTTATGATTTGCTTCCATCTTCTCAGAGAACTAAGAGTGAAGGTCATCACTGGGAGAAAGGTAGGGGTGATAAAGAATTGAAATAAAAGAAAGTATGGAAGATTTGTCCTGCCAAGTGGGAGAATAGATTGACTTGTAAATATATTAGGATTGCTGGGAACCACAAACCCCTTGAAAGTTGCAATTATGAATGTAAAACAAGAATCATCAGCACCAGTGAGTTTATCTTTAGTCAGTTTTGGTTGCTCTGATGCAGAAACAAAACTGCATTTAACAAAAAAAATGGGTTGATCCAGGGAAAGTACAATAAAGAAAAAAGAGAGAGGGTAAGGAGAAGTGTAAATGCAAAACTGACGGACTATGGAATGTGATATAAGTAAGGAGAGAGGTGAGGACCTAGAGATTGATGAGGGACAGCAAAAAGTTAGCAAGCTTATGAATTGGAGGTTCTGACGTGGTATACAAATTGTTTATTCAATAATGATATTGGAAGAACTAGCTAGCTATTGCATGGGGGAGTAGAATCCCTAAATCACTCCTTACACCAAAATAAATTTCAACATATGACTTAAAAATATATATATTCAAGCAATAAAAACACTAATATATTAATACATGTGCACACACATAAATGTAACAACTTCTAAAATTTTAAGCTGGGGAAAGACTTTCTAAGTATATCATCGAAGTAAAATAAGGGTTACCTGAACACAAGCACTGTAATGCCAAGACAATCGACCTGATAACTGAGACGGTGGCTAAGGGACTAATGACTGTCAGGGCAGGATGGAGCAAGGTGGGGTGACATTTCATCACTCTACTCAGAATGGCACACGATTTAAAATGTATAAATTGTTTATTTCTGGAATTTCCCATTTACATCACAAGGTCTATATCATGCACCTCACTTCATCTCATCATGTAGGCATTTTATCATCTGACATCATCACAAGAAGGCTGAGTACAGTACCATAAGACATTCTGAGAGAGAGACCAAATAACATAACTTTTATTATTATGTACTGTTACAATTATTCTATTTTGTTATTAGTTACTGTTGTTAACCTCTTACTATGCCTAAATGATAAATTAAACTTTGCCATGGGTATGTATGTATAGGAGAAAAACAGTGCATATAGGATTTGATACTATTCGTGGTTTCAGGCGTCTACTGGGAGTCTTCAAATGTATACCTCGTGGATAGGCGGGGACTACTCTATGTGTGTGTATATAATTCTTACCAATCAATATCAAAAAGAGCTATAACCAAATAGAAGACTGATCAAAAGATAAGAATAAGCAATGAAAAAAGCTAGAAATGTTTGAAAATACATTCAATCTCACTAGGAACCAAAGAAATATAAATTGTTTAAAAACAAATATAATAAAAAGGCAAATAATAAATTGGGGAAATATAAATATCTAGATATCTTATGAGTCAAAAAAAACCCCTAGGAACACTACAATAATGTACCAAATATGAGTAGCTAGGTCACAAAAGGTGAAATAATAATTGCATAAGAAATTTATGAGAATGTTCAATCTCATTAATCAAGTAAATAATGGGACAGTTAGAAACAATAAAATATTTCTAATGAAATACATGAAAACAATTAGATATTTATTCATTTATCAAATTTGGAAAGATTTTCTTTTCCCTGGGGCAAACCCATGTTCATAAAGCTGTGGAAAATGGGCACTCTCATTCACTGCCAATTAGTCTTTAATTTGGATGCATTTTGATTTGATAATCAGATCAAAATTTTATATAATCTTTAATGCAGTAATTCCACTTCTAGAAACTTAACCTTAGGAAATAAATATGGATGTAAGTAAAGAGGTATCTATGAGCAGCACGTGTGCAAAAAGGATGGGAAAGTTAGGAGGCTAAAAATCTTCCCAAAAACGGTGGGGGAAAAAACATAAAATAAATTCGATACATTAATTAGATGGAGAACTATGAATCCATGAAATCAATGATGTAGAAGAATATTCAACAACATAGAGAAATGTTCACATTATATTGTTAATTTGAAAAATCAGATAATAGTATACTACATAATATGGTCTAATTGTAGTATTATAATCCATACACCTTGAAAAAGGACTGGAAACACCTGAGCAAATCATAATCATGCTTTTCTGTGGATGCTAGGACTAGTATAAATGATTTTTTATTTTCTTCCTATTTTTCTCTGTCTTCAAATTCTTTTTTTTGTCTTCAAATTCTTTAAAAATAATTTTGTTTTAAGCAGAAAAATGTATAAATGATCGTGATAAAAAATCATGATAAATGAATGCATATAGCTTCTTTTTTTCTGTTTTAAAACTGCAGTAAAAGTAATGTTAAAATGTATTCCAGATTTTTTCTGCCCAGGTCTTCTATGGCTGAGTATACCAAGTTATTATATCATTATAATAAAATAAATCCATACAGAATTGTGCAAAGCATTGTGTAAAGCATTTTTCTAAAGTGCTGCATGACTTCAAGAGATCGTCATTAAAGGAATAGTTAAATTGTTGAGAAGAGGGACTGGCTGTTCAAATACAAGTTTAAACAGAGATTCTGGAAAGTGTAAAAGCTTCCTCTGAATATCAGTTACATATTAATTGTTCCCTTTTAATAGTGTATTCAATGTAGAAATGAGTAAGGAGCACCAGCCACCCACGTGATTACAGATACTTAGGAAACTATAAGGATATTTTTACTGTAATTTCTTCTTATTGATTTACTATGTAATCAAAGAACATTTTCAGCTTAAAGTCTGTTTGGGAACACTGAGTTTAAGCCCTACATATTTCAAGCCTATTCTATTTCACATCTATATCTTAAATACATTCAGAGAAATTAAATCTTAAAGATTCTCACATGTACATTGAGGTTGCAGTCTGAATGGATTTAACCTCTTATCAGGCAACATGTCTGCTTTATCCAGGGATAAATTAGTTGTAAATCTATAATCATCACCATGAAAATCCTAATAGCAAATGAAATGCAACATATTTCATATTCCTGGTGACAAGACAAGAAGAGGCTTTTGTAAAACTTTGAAGCACCTGGCAAGGGTGTGAGGTGACAGAGAGAGGAGGATAGGAGCAGGGTGAAGGGTAGAAATAGACTATGTCTCTTCAAACTTGGAAGTTTGTGGTTTTACTCTAATATTTTTCATTTCCCTGATAAAGAGTATGTTGTTAACAAACGCATAATCTGATTATGTCATAATGTTCTTAACGTAAGTTTACACATCATTAAAGTATGCCTAAAAACAAGAAAAAAAGAATATATATTTTTAAAGCTAACCCTATCCAACCCTAAACAAGAAAATGAGAAGCAAAAAAGTATAGAAAGTGTTCATATTACATAAAAACACTAGTCACAGCAGATAAAAAATAATGATAGTATCACAACTACTGATGTTAGCATCCTTCAAAGAATGCAAAGCTTATCTCTATGAAAAAGGAGTTAATGAATACAGAGAGATAGACTCAGTGTTGCCAGCATGCTGAAAGAATGAGTCTTGATTATCAAGTTTAGACAAAATAGCAAAGCTGCTGCCTATGAAGATGCAGAACATCCAAATGAATATTAATTCATTAGGAGTAAAAGTCTTAAACTCAACCATTTAAATGACTTTACATTTAAAAAAATTTAAATTAAATCAGCCATGTAATCTTTAAAAGCAAACTGATTTTCTGAATATATAAATAATGCTGATTTTAGAAATCTTTTACTTTGGATGATTTTTCTACTAATGATGTAATGGCTGACTTCGGAATGATTTTGCTTGTTTGTTGAACAAGTGATGAGATTCTAATTTTTCACCAGCCAACATCGGGACATTTAACATTTTGTTGAACATAGTAGCCTCTCTTTAATGTTATAGCTCTGCACTCATAGATACAAGCCCATGTCATCACATAAGAAAATAAAACTCTGTAAATCAGACTAAATGCTGTTCTCATTTTTAATTTAATCCTATAGAGTGAACAGTATTGTAATATAATGAACACCTGATGCTTTTCCATGCTTGATGTGCAGCACTTTTTAGAATCTAGTACTGTGTGTATGTGTGTGTGTGTGTGTGTGTGTGTGTGTGTTAAAGAAGCTCATCTACTGGATAACTTTTTAAGTCACATACACTTACTAGGCCAGGATTCTCCAGGCAGAAGGATAACTAGAAGTATTTAAGTGCCTTCTAGATATAAATGCTGACCCCCTGTTTTCAGGGGAGATGCTATGGAGATTAGGTATTCAAAGGCAGCTCCTCAAAAACTCTTCCCTAATGTATCCAGTCACCAAGCACCCTCTGAATTTTATATTCATTCGGTATTCAAAAATAAGTTTCTATTACAATATTTGTTAATACATTCCACAAAGATGTTTTAGGTGCTTGTTATGTGTATGGGAGGCTTTGGGGCATAGACACTAGAGCCCAGGCCTTGATTTCAAATGGGCCTATGTGTGGCTCCTGGCTCAGCCACCTGGAGCCTTGCAATTTTGGTTAAGTTGCTTCACCTCTTTAATCCTTGTTTTATACATCTGCAAAGTGGGATGATAATAACTCTGTCCTTAAACATAGTTTATTTTAAATATTTTAAAGATTAAATGAAATAATGTATATTTAAAGAACTTAGCTCATGAAATAAGAGCTTAATCAATGTTGGTAAATGTTCATATTATCTATTATTATTTTACTATTATTTTTATTACCACTCCCACTATTATTGCCTTGTACTCAGTTTACCAAAGAGGAAACCAAAGATATATAAGAACCAATGCAGTTCTTACGGGGTGTCACCTGAGGCTGGTTATTTATTCTCTCTGTGCCTCTGCTTCCTCAAATGTAAAATGAAATAATAACAGTACAGCCCTCATAGGGTCACTGGGAGGATTAAGTGAAGTAATAATTGTAAAGCACTTGTGGCAGTGCCTGGCACAGATATAGTGTTTAATAAATATTAGCGATTGGCTAGGTGTGGTGGCTCACGCCTGTAATCCTAGCACTCTGGAAGGCTGAGGCGGGTGGATCGTTTGAGCTCAGGAGTTGGAGACCAGCCTGAGCAAGAGTGAGACTCTGTCTCTACTAAAAATAGAAAGAAATTATATGAACAACTAAAAATATATATAGAAAAAATTAGCCAGGCATGGCGGCACATGCCTGTAGTCCCAGCTTCTCGAGAGGCTGAGGCAGAAGGACCGCTTGAGCCCAGGAGTTTGAGGTTGCTGTGAGCTAGGCTGATGCCACATCACTCTAGCCCTGGCAACAGAGTGAGACTGTCTCAAAAAAAATATATATATATATTAGCCATCATTATATAATTTTTTGTAGCCAGCTCAAGATCTAGCACAAAGAAGTGCAATAAATAGTTGTTGACTGGCTATGATTCACATCATAATGATATGAATGCCAGACTGCAGGCCTATAACAATAGTGTCATTAATTTAAAATCAAAGGGGAAGGAGTCACTGTGGACTATAGAAGTAAAATGGATGCTGTCTTTGTCCATTTTCTGTTGCTTATAACAGAATACCTGAAAACTGGGTAATTTTTAAAGAAACAAACAATTCTGGAGGCTGGGAAGGCTGGGAAGTCCAAGGTTGAGGGGCCTCATCTGGTGAGGGCCTTCTTGCTGGCGGGGATTCTGTACAGAGTTCCTAAGCAGTGCAGGGCATCACATGGCAAGGGGGCTGAGCATGCTATAAAGCTGAGCATTATAAAGCTACCAATCCCAGTCCCATGATTACCCTCTAATCCATTAATTTATTAACCCATGACTCCATTAATTTATGAATGGATTAATCCATTCATAAGAACAGAGCACTCATGACCCAATCACCTCTTAAAGGCCCACCTTTCAATACTGCCACACTGGGAATTAAGTTTGAAAGTGAGTTTTGGAAGGGATAAACATTCGAACCATAATAGTTGCTCCTGCAGAATATCTAATTTATTTTCTCAGTAAGAAGAGGGAAGAAAACTGACAGTTTAAGGACAGGAATATATATATATATATATATATATATATATACACACACACATATATATGTGTATGTATTTCTGTATATGTTTGATATACATGGGTAATTGGTACTGTTGCCACTGAACAATAATATCTTCCATCTGTATGCACCAAAGTAACCTAACAGGTTATTTTTAGAAATTGGATATTTGGGTGTAGTTTGATTATTGGATTGGACTGCCTGACACAGATTGATGAACGATTTCCTGAGAGGCCACCACATCATCTCCTGGAATGAGAACATCTAAAGACATTTTGCTGATCCTGTACTGCAGATTTTCTCCTGTGAGGAAACCTAAAAGCTCAAGTGTGCAGGGCCAAGGGCTATAAAATTGCCAGGCTGTAGCCAATGGACCGCTTTTGCAATACCCAGGGACTCTAGGGTTAGTTAACATTATTTCTCATAAGGAGCACTAATAATGTAATTTGTGATTTAAAAGAAGGTCACCTCTCTTGAGTCAGTGGTTATTAAATTGCTTGAAGGATTTTTCCAGACAGGTGGTCTGGAAACCTTTTACTTATTACCACCCCTGAACCATTTTAATCTTTTGCCTCCTAGGTATCTTGGAGAAAAAGAGCCAATGCAAAACTTTCAGTTTTTAGAGCATTTCTCCAGGCAGAACATTGTCTTATTAGATCCTCCCAATAACCTCAGGAGTAGGAAAGGCAAGTACTTTCATTCCCATTTTTAAGATGCATAGACCTAGGATCATAAAGCCACAATAAAACATGACTCCAGATTTCGAGTCCAGCACTGCCAGTGTGAAAATCCTGGGAACTTTGCATGCATGAACTGATAGCAAAGTGGAATTATTACTGACAACTGCATCCAAGAAAATCTTTTGATATTTTTTGCCTCTATTTCGCAGATGATGATATTTTTCGTAGACAATCAAATTTATACAACCACCATAATACACAAACGTTCTGACCTACAAAGTCATGTTTGTGTACATAGCAGATAACCGTATAAAGTGTTTCCTTTCCTTTTTTGTTTCTTTTTCTTTTTCCTTCCTTGTAAAATAGCCTGAAAACAGCTCCCCCTTGCTGTCCTTCGAAGCATATCTTCAGCAAAGTTAAAACAGCTGGAGAGAGTTAGTATTTCTGCCTGGTTCGGATCCTGCAGCTGAGTTCCAGTTGTCCAGAGGAACTAATTAGTAGTTAGGTGGTGTTTTCTCTCTTCCTTCCGAGCGCCTCTTTTCTGCCCTGAGATTTCGTCTTCCTCACCCGTGAGTGCAGGAGCCTGGCGGTTTTCTGCTCCGGTTCCCTGGACAGCCCTGCCTGGGTGGCCGCTGTCCGGCAGCTGCTCTTTGTCCACCCGAAGAGATGTCCCCACGATTAAATAGCAACCAGAAGAAGTCCCCACGGACTACTGCGACCCAGTTCCCGCCATTCCCGCTGTGGGAATCAGGCTCTTCCCGTAGAAAACCCCAGAAATCTAATTTAGAGAAAACTCCCTAAGTCCCCAGGCCCCACAGGGAAACTGGAAAACCAGAAGACGTTTCTTTTCCCCGCTGCACATGCACGCACAGCAGTCAAGGGGGCTGTAGTGCGACAAGCGAGTGCGTCCTTCGCGTTGCAAACATAGGGTAACAAATTGCTGTCATCAAAGACATTATTGGGAAGAGAGCGCCCTTTAAGTCACTGCAGGTGGGGAGTGGGGAGGAGCGGGCCGGAGGTGGGGGGAAATGTAATTCCGGGTGCAAAATTGCCCAGGGAATAAAATTCACCAGACTGGCTGCTCGAGGATGAGCTAGCTGAGAAGGGAGAGACCCCCGGACTGGAGGGGGTGGGGTCGAGAGCCACGTTCAGGCGCATGATTTCGCTCGCGGGCGCGTGGACCTGAGATTTCTAGGGACCGAGTTTACCGCGCTTGTAGAAATCAAATGGAGGGGTAACGGCTAGTGAGGGAGGCTCGAGGAAACAGATCACCCAGAAAAGGCATGACACGTCCCGTTCTCCAAATTTTTGGAAGAGCGAGAAAGCGCCACAATCCGCCTATTATGCGAGGACTCTGCGTCTCCCAGCTCCACCTCCGCAGCAGTGATGCAAAGAGGACAAATCACCGACGTCGGGAGAGGGTGGCGGGGGGAGCAACTCCGGGGCGTGGGGAGCAGGCACCCAGCAGTCTCCAGCCACTAGCGCGAGAGGGAGTGCGTCCTACGAAAACAAACCCTGCATAAATCGTTGAGTTCCGAACCGGGACCGTTCAGAAGCTCGGAGAGCACCTCGCGGGCTTCTGTGAAGTTGAAAAGAGCAGAGCAGGGAGCGGGGCTGGCGCGCGGGACTGGGAGCCGCTCCGCGGGCGGTGGGACGCCGCGCCCAGCGAGCGGCACGCGCGGGAAGGACAGCGCGCTAGCTGCAGGAGCCCACTAACTCCGAGGCGGCTGGAGAGCGGCCCGCGCGGGCCGGGGCCTCGGAGGAGGGCTGAGCAGTCGTTGCATGGACAGCATGCGTTTCTCCAGAGGCTCCGATGTGGGGCCCTGGGACAATTCCAGCGGTGCCAACACAAGCCAGGGGGCCGAAGACCTCGGGGAAGGGGGCGGCCAGCGAGGGGACGTGCGCAACGAGGACCTGGCCAAACTGGAGATCGCCGTGCTGGCAGTGACTTTCGCGATGGCCGTGCTGGGCAACAGCAGCGTGCTGCTGGCGCTGCACCGCACGCCGCGCAAGACGTCCCGAATGCACCTCTTCATTCGGCACCTCAGCCTGGCCGACCTGGCCGTCGCCTTCTTCCAGGTGCTGCCGCAGATGTGCTGGGACATCACATACCGCTTCCGCGGACCCGACTGGCTGTGCCGCGTGGTGAAGCACCTGCAGGTGTTCGGCATGTTTGCTTCGGCCTACATGCTGGTGGTCATGACCGCCGACCGCTACATCGCTGTGTGCCACCCGCTCAAGACTCTGCAGCAGCCCGCGCGCCGCTCGCACCTCATGATAGGTGCCGCGTGGGTGCTCAGTCTCGTGCTGAGCACGCCACAGTACTTCGTCTTCTCCATGATCGAGGTGAACAATGTCACCAAGGCCCGCGACTGCTGGGCCACCTTCATTCAGCCCTGGGGTTCCCGCGCCTACGTGACTTGGATGACGGGCGGCATCTTTGTGGCACCGGTTGTCATCCTAGGCACCTGCTACGGCTTCATCTGCTATAACATCTGGCGCAACGTCCGCGGAAAAACTGCGTCGCGCCAGAGCAAGGGCGCAGAGGAAGCGGGTGGCGTTTTCCCAAAGGGGCGCCTGCTCACCCCCTGTGTCAGCAGCGTGAAGACCATTTCCCGCGCCAAGATCCGCACGGTGAAGATGACTTTTGTGATCGTGACGGCTTACATAGTCTGTTGGACGCCTTTCTTTGTCATCCAGTTGTGGTCGGTCTGGGATGAGAAGTCGGTCTGGACCGGTAGGTGCCCCGACAATGGAGCAAAGTGCAGGGATGGGGTGTGTGTGTGTGTGTGTGTGTGTGTGTGTGTGTGTGTGTGTGGGTGTGTGTGTGTGTGTGTGTGTGTGTAGAGAGAGAGAGAGAGAGGGAGGGAGGGAGGGG
>CAUYRT010025898.1:0-20620 GCA_963574885.1 Lepilemur ruficaudatus | reverse complement strand
TGCTTGAAAAGTAGTTGGGGAGCGGAATTAGGGGTCTCAATAGGGGAAAGGAATTCCTCAAAAACTGATTTATGTGATTAACTGTACACCTCGGTAAATTCACTGAAAATCATTTAATTGTACACTTAAAATGAAGTAAAGGCATGATATGTAAAGTATACTTCAATAAAGGAAAAAAAATTTAAAAAAAAACAAAAAAAAATAGGATTGTTTAATCAAGTAGTTAAGGCTACAGACACTGGATTTAAACCGACCTGAGTTTGACGTTGGCATAAGACTGGTGTGTTTATCAGCTCCATACGGGGGTCTGCCTGGAAAGTATCCAGCCATTGTTAATATGCCTAGAACTGTTTGCATGACACGGTTGTGACCTGGTAGCCAAGGAGAGTGGACTGTCATGCGCATGTGTGAACAATGACAATGTCACTGTCCTAGCCAGTGGGGCGCTAGACTCCCCTGAGCGAGTGTGTGTACCGTGTGGCCGTCACATTCAAAATGACTGAGCTAGTACAGCAAAGAATCTGTGTCAGATTTTGCGTTAAGCTTGAACATTCCTCCGTGGAAACTACTCGGACGATTCAGGCTTCCGGGGCTGACGCAGTGATCGCAGCGCAAACAGAAGTGTGGCACAGAGGCTTCACAGATGGCCGAGAATCTGCTGAAAGTGATCTGTGTTCTGGAAGGCCTGAGACAAGCAGACCACCTGGGAATGGTGAACGTGTGTGGATTAGGGTAAGGACGCCGGGAGAACTGCGTGAGGTCACAAGGTGCCTGCTTCGAAAAGGACTGAGCTGTCATTGTCCTATGTGCAATGTTCCTTGTATCCTGCATCTTCTTCAATAAACGTCTCCATTTTTCACATCATTACATGGCTGGATACTTTCCAGACAGCCCTCACTCATTGGGAAAGTTCCCAACCTGTGTAAGCTTGAGTATCTTCATCCATAAAATGGAAATGACACCACTGACCTAGATAAAATGAACACTTTTTTAGAAACACAAAAACTACTAAAACTGACTCAAGAAGAAATAGAAAATCCAATAGATGTTTAATAAGTAAAAACTTTGAATTAATAATTTAAAAACTACCCATAAAGAAAGAACTCAGGCCCAGATGGCTTCACTGGTGAATATAGCTACACATTAAAAAAAGAATATAAATTCTTCACAAATTTTTGCAAAAAAAAAAAAAAAGAAAAAAGGAAGAGGAAGGATCCTTTCTCAAGCTTTTTTTTTTTTAAGAGGACAGTATTACCCTGATAGCAAAAATCAAAGACGTCACAAGAAAAGAACACTACAGAACAATATTCCTTATGAATACAAGAGCAAAAATCCTCAATAAAATATCAGCAAACTGAATTCAGCAACATACAGAAAAGATTATACACCACGACCAGGTGGGTTTTATCCAGGGAATGCAAGGTTGATTTAACATCTACAAATCAATTAATATAATGCACGGTATCAGTAGATTACAGACCAAAACCACATGGTCATGTTAACATATGCAGAAAAAGTACTTGGCAAAATACAGCATCCTTTCATGATAAAAAACCAAACACTCAGCAAACTAGCAGTGGGAGGGAACTTCTTCAATCTGGTGAAGGGAGTCTATAAAATATCCACAGCTAATGTCATACTTAATTGTGAAAGACAGAACGCTTTCCTCCAAAGATCAGGAGCAAGACAAGGACGTCTGCTGTCCCCATTTCTATGCAACTGTGTACTGGAGCTTCGAGTCAGGCTAACGAGGAAGAAAGTGAAACAAAGGGAGTCCATGTAGAAAAGACAGTAGCAAAACTATTTCCACCTGCTGATGGCATAATCTTATACACTGAACATCCTAAGGAGTAGAGTGAAAAACGATTAGAACTAGAAACAAGTTCAAGCCAGTCACAGGATGCAATATCAATAAACAAAAACCAGTTGTATTTCTGGCCACTAGCAATGAGTAAGCCAAAAGTGAAATTATAAAACAATTCTGTTTGTAATGCCATCAAAAAGAGAAAACAATTAGAAATAAAGTTATCAAATGAAGCACAAAACTTACAGTCTAAACATGACAAAATATTGTTGCAAGGAATTAAGGAAGACCTAAAGAAACGGAAGTATATTCAATGTTCATGAGTCAGGAGACGGAATACAGTTAAGATGCAAACAAGTCAATCTACAGATTCAATGCGATTTCTGTTAAGATACCAGCTGGTTTCTTTGCAGAAATGGACAAGCTGCTTCTAAAATTCATAAGGAAAAGCAAGAAACTCAGAGCAGCCAAAACAGTTGTAAAAAAGTCGAACAAAGTTGGCAGGTCCATAATTTCCGATTTCAAAATTTACTACCGAGCTACAGGAATCAAATCAAGACATATAAAAGTGTTCACATGAACATGCATAACAGCATGATCTGCGAAACCCCGAAAGTGGAAATAACCGGAACGTACGTCAACCGACGTACGGATAAACAAGATGTGCTGGATTCGCGCGCTAAAGTATGATCCAGTAGGACAAGGAAGGAAGTACTGGGAAACGGGGAGCCATGGCCAACGCGCACTCAGTTCTTTTTTAGGGGGACGAAAATGTTCCAAAATTGCGGTGATGATCGCACAACTCTGTGCGTATACTAAAAGCCGTTATATTTTACACCTTAAACTGTATGTACCCTTTAAGGGTGAATTGTACGATGTCTCAATGAAGCTGTTATAAAAGTGGAGCTGGTAACGGAACACAAGGATTGTTACGGACACAAAATGGAAAGAAATGCTGGGCACCGTGTCTGGTACTCATTACAGGACAGCCGTTATTTTTAATCCTGCTACACCACCAGGAAGCTCCAGGAAAAGTCTTCTTATAATTGGCCACGTAAGAAACCCATATGTTAAAAATTGATATCTTCGTGAATTTTCATTTTTCATTCCAAGGGACTGGTGCACCAGTCCAAGATGTGTTTTATTTCAGCGGATATAGGTCATCTACCTGGGGTCCTGCCGCTGCTCACCTCGAAATCCTTCTATCGCCTCCTCGCGGCAGCTGAGGCTCCGCTGTCCTGGCCGGCTGCTCCCTCCCTCACCTTCCCCCACCGTCGCCGGACTCAGCTCTGCTCCTTTACCCATGGAGCGCTCTCTTGCCTCTGGACTGTCGTATGTGCTGTTCCCTCTTTCTGGAACACTGTTCCTGCCTCCCATTCCCCCTCGGTGACTGCATTCATTGGACAGCTATAAGCTGCCTGCCCATGTCCAGCATTTATCGTCATTTGCTTCAGCCTAAAAGACACCTTTCTTGTTTTCGTCACTGCCGCCGTCACCGTCATACCCAGCGGGTACTGAGTCTTTTCCGGGCACCTGGGCATCGTGCACCACGCTGAGTAGTGTCAGAACGTCATTCCTTCCGTCCTCCCCACACTCCTGGGAGCTAAGCGCTGCCACCGTCCCTACTTCTCACGAGAAGCAGCAGACTAGCAGGGTATAAGTGGTGGTCCGAGGGCACAAGTTCACTGATGAGCAGGTTTCGGGTCTGAGTCTCTTCTGAGCCCCAAATGCATGTTCGTAATTGCCAAGTGATTAAGCCCAGAGAGTCTGCACGTGTGTTTGTGTTTGTCTACTAAAAAATATACACAGACATCTCAGGGTAGGGTGAATCGATACATTGCAACCATGTCAACACAATTCTCAACTTAACAGCTGACAATTATCAATTTAATAGTTATGTTTTGTTTGAGTCTATGAATACAACAGAATGCTATTTGTAGATTCACGTAAAGTGATTCGTGTTGTTTATGTGTACCCTTTGGTTCCCAAGACAAATGGCTAGATTTTTGCTTTGGTACAGTTAAAAAAAAAACCCACTTCTGATGTGTGTGATACCATAATGAAGAAGACACATCATCGTTTGAAAATCGAAAGTACTAACATATGCAAAACACATTAATTTTATAGATATATATCTAACTTTACTATGCTTAACATTTCCACGTAGGATTTTAGAACATTTCCCAAATGTAGCCTCCCTCTCTTAATTATTCTTCTCATTTGAATTAGGCTTGTTTCTTTGCTATGCCAATCCTTCTTATTCCCTGAGGAGATTTGATGTATTACCTTAAGGAGACACATTCCTAAAAACTAAGTTGATAACAGTTGAGAATTAGATAACTAGTGACACTGTTCAAATTTGACTTTTATTAATTCACTCTGAGGATAACGGTGTTCAAATGAACCTCCAACTGAAAACTATAAAGAACAAACGTGCTTAAATCAGGCTACGTGAAAACAACAGAACCGTCCATTCGTAGGAGAGTATTGGAATAAATCACGGTGTGCACAGTAGTAATCTACGTGGTCGTTACAAAACATGCGTAGATCTGTGTTTATTGGCGTCAAAAACGAGCACACAATTCATTGTGATTGCTCAATCCTAGTTGCCAACTAGCTTGTGTTAAATGACTGATTTTTAGGATCTCTCTCCCTTCTCTTCCCCTCCTCTCTCCTGCCTTTTTCTCAGCTTTTCTCCTTTTTCTCTCTTGTATCTCTTTCTCTTTCTCCACATTTTTGGAGCTATGCCCTCTGTGCGTGTGGGCATGCGTGTGCACCCTGCACGTGAATCCATAGGTCTGGAAGCATAGACACTTGGGATGGTGGCAGTATTCATCACGTGTGCCTTCTACTTCATGCATTTTGTATTGTTTGAGTTTCTGTGGATGTACATTCCTTTTTAAATGATTTTAAAAAGAACAACAGCTTATTTCCATAAAAAAAAAAATCAAGCCACGTATGCTATCAAAGGCAGCCTTAGCGGGTCAGGGGCTTCAATTGTGTTTTAGTTTTCACTGTAAAAGGCAGGGACCCACCCCGCCAAATCACAATCTCTGTGACCCTTTGAAAGAGTGACATTTAACATGTCGAGACTGAGCTCCCGAAGAGGGTACAGAACTTTTCAGCCATGATTTTTGTTGCTCCAATATCAATATAGATGAATATTTCATCAAAACGGAGCACAGTTATGCGAGGCATGCTCTCTCCTGATAGCGCCGAACCCGCCCTGGGCGCTTTCCCGCAGTTGGGGGTTCTATTATATGGTGGCCTGCCGCGCGCTCCTGTGGGTCAGGGGGTTAAAACTACAGAAATATGATTTGAGAACCATCTGAGCTCAGCTTTGTCGGGAAGATAAACAGAAGGATTATCAAAGCCTCTTTACAATGTTATTTAAATTCCCTGTGACAGGGTGGGGAGAGAGGGGCCGGGGTAGGAGAGTCTAATCGAAACCAAACCTGCAAACGCCGGCATCACGTTGGTGAGATACTAGGGACGCCAAACGCCCGCCCCCACCCCTCCGATGTTGCATTCACAGGTACGGATTATTTTGAGTCTGAAATTGCTCAAGGTTGTCTTCTCCTGGCCTCTCCCCGCTTCATCAAAACCTGCAAATGAAAACAAATGTCTGTGGACGCCACCGCGGTGACGACTCCGGAGTTTGCTTGAGGGGACTGGGGTGGCTGTGGGTTTGGGGGGAGTGGGGCTGCCTCCGTGCCCGCCAAGAAGCCCTATTTCCTGCAATTTTACGCTCACGGGGGCGACTGTGATCCCAAGCAGTCCCGCTCTGAGCCCCAGCGCTGCCTGCGTGACGTGCACACAGGCCTGCTCCCGGCCGTGGCTGCTCCAGAGGGACCTGCAGTCAGTATCCCGAGGGCCGTGTATTTAGCCACACCTGGTGACGTTCCAGAAAAGCGGGTGACGTGCTATGTTGTGTAACATTTTCCCCAAGGAAATCTGTATTTCACCGTACGGGATCCTGCATAGCAGCAGTGGCAGCCAGTGGTAACTTGGGAAGGTTTGGCTTTGACATTGGCTTTCTCCCGGCCTGCGGTTTTCCGTTTTCTGGGTGTGTGTGTGCATGTGTGTGCGTACGCGGGCACAGTTTGGTTCCCTTTCCTGTCATCTCTGGTTATTGCCGTAAATCGTTTCCCTTACATGTCTTCTGTAAATGAAAACAGAACAAAGAAACCAGGACAAAAGAAACCAGGAAATCTTCCAGAGGCACATTTCACGTGCAAGTATAAACAGGAACAAGACGCCGGGATTGCTCTCGTGGACTGCCGTGGGTGCGTGCCGTCAGCAGCGAAAAAGGCTCAGGAAAGGAGAAGGTGCTAGAAAAACCTGGCCTTTCTCCTGCGATGTTAAGTTGCATTTGTGCTAGCAGACTTGAGCCAGTATCTGATCCATTCAACTTTACCAGCAGGCGTTATTAATAGTTCACATATATCGGAACGGATGTTCCAAAGCATCCGAACACGGCATCTTTGTATGATTTTCGAGGCAGGAAGACTCGGACCTAACTCTGGCCGGAGGCAGAGGAGTGGACGACATTCCCAGGCTGCTTGGATAGGGTTGGTGGTGATTCAGGGTTGCGGTGTCTTGACTTGCTGCTGAGTCGAGCACGGTTTGGACGCGGCCTGGTTTTATTTAAGAAAAACTGGAGTACATCAGAGGCCCGGGGTTGCATCAGGGTGTCCGTGGCTGTGGCTGGGCCACAGGCTGAGCCTGTTACTCACTCGGTTTTTATTGGGAGATGGCTGTCGGTGTCTCCGACGTTGTGTTAAAAATGTTCTAGAAGGTCTTGAGCAAGAAACAGACATTTTTCTGCCGAAGAACACAGTCAGTAAAAAAGAAAAAAAAAGAAAGAAAAAAGAAACAGGCATTTCTGGTGAAAGCAAATGGTACAAAAACGGGAGGAGAATAAAGGAAAAGGAAAGGGAAATTCTCATGACATCTTTGAACTTGAACTTCCTGTTTTGTGGAGCCGATGTAATTGAAACTGATGTCTCCTTTATCCCTAAAATAGATTTTGACTTGCATATCTGGAACCGGGTGTTTTCTTTTTCTTTTTTTAAAGAGGCTAAGACTATGTAAGACTTGCTCTCCTCTAAGGAGCTTCTCAGGTCAGTTTTCACCGTAGTGACGATGAAGTTAGTAGCGGCATATTGAGTATGGAGCAGTGGTCTGCATAATACGATTTAATAAGCAAAGTCTGAGCGCTGGGTGTTGCAAGGCGCTTGGCATTTATCACCTGGCTCTGTTCTCACAGGAACCCTGCAGGCTGGACAGTCTTGTGACTGCTTTACAGGTGGTTCTGCGGACGGCCCAGACAGAGGAAGGGCCCTTGCTCAAGGCCCCACGCTGGTGCATTATGGAACCACCATTCAAATCCCCACGCACAAGCCCACGTTCCACGAGGATTCCACGTGGAACCACAGAGCGCCATCTCGGCGTTAGCGGTCTTTGCTGGGCTTCCTTCCATGAGGGTGTCACCTTATTTTAACCCATCGATCACAGAGTAAAATTAAGGGGCTATAGGCAACCCACGGATGAACAAAACTGGGTAAATCCGGAAACCAGCACACAAAATGCAGATAAAAGTGGATTCAGTTTAGAGAAACAGAGTTAGGTGTTCCTGGTATGGAATACATTTTTTTTTTTAAAGTTAAGTGGCTGACGAGAAGGGTATTACTTGCCACCTCTCTCCTAAGTTATCTTATCCAACACAAAGCCCTCGGAAGGGCTCAAAGGTTGAGTTGGGTCGTTAAGTCATGTGCCCTTCAAGTGCCGGATTTAAAAATGCTGCAGCATCACCTTTGTCCTGCTGCAGAACCGTGTTTCCAGCCAGCTCAGTTCTTTCTAACTTTTTTTTTTTTTTTTTTTGCTGTCTCTCAGGGCAGCTGCAGGGCTAGAGCCCTTCCCATAAAGAGCAGGAAGTTCCCGAAGCCACAGCCAGGATTAAAGAGTTGATCTAAACCTTAGATCTCAGCTTTAAAGTTGTAATGTACAGTGAATTCGGTTACATGGAAAAAGGAAACAGTAATTGTTGAAGTATGTTTTCTTAAGCTGCAGAATAATTTCTGAAATGCTTGCCTTTAATCCACAGACAGGCCTGCGCCGGGGGAAATGCCGTCTTGCTGCTCAGGAGGAATCTGAGCATCTGAAATCCTGGGTCTCTGAGCCACGTTCTGTCATTTTTTTTTTCCAAAAAATAAAAAAGATGACTGGGGTCCTACAATAAGGTTTGAAAGGTTGCTCTTTGTAGCCACCATGGTGCCGGCGGTTTGGTTATAGCCTGTTGGAATGGTTCAATTCCTGATGCCTCTAACTTAAAATCTGAAGCAGTGCCCTGATTTTTTTAAAAAAATAGGGCACCTGTGAGTTTATTGGGACCAGACTAGGAATCTACCTAACTGTGCGTGAGTAGGAAGGCCGAGGGTGGCAGGGTTTAGAGCTGCACATCTGAATTCTGTCTTTGCCACTTGCCTTTGTGGGGTTTATTCCACTCTCTAAGCCTCCGTTTGTGGCTGAGAATACTGGGTACCTTAAACGATCTTTCCTGCGTGAGGTGCCCGACTCACACCACACACGCCGGGTGTGAGCACAGCCCTAGCTCACCATCTTCAGGATTCACAGACCACCTGCTGGTGTTGACACTGTCCCAAAAGCGAAGTGTAGGACTCCAGTTTCCGGACAGGCATGCACAGATGCTTTCAAGCTGTGCTTCCCAGACTGCCCGTGGGGAGGATCCGCTTTGTGGTTTACTCCCAATTTCTGTGGACTGCTACTTCTTAAAATACGATAGAAATAAGTTTCTAGGGGAAAAAGTGAAATGAGAAAGCACAAAGATACACAAAACTCGAGCTCAATTTAAAAAATCAGAGTCAAGAAACAACACCTTCAAATTGCTGTGATGCCCACTCCTAATTTCTGTGCGTATCTCTCTCCAACGGGTGACAAAGAGCTCTCGGACTGTCTGCGGTCCCCACGTGGCACGGCTTTCCAGGGCTGGGCATGAATCTGCAGGCTGGGGCAGCGGTGGGGAGTCTGCCACGGACGGACGCAAGGGCGGCGGAGGGACTGGGGAGAGGTGGGGATGGGAGACGGCGCAGAGCTCACATCGCCAGGACCTGGAGACCCGCGGAGTTTATGCACGTGAAGAAAGACGGAACCCTTCCCGGTTTGCTTTACGAAGCCCGCCTAATCCTCATTCCCAAACCTAACGGTTCAAGAAAGAAAACAGAGATTATTCTCTTTTACAATTAAAGATCTCTAAATCCTAAACAAAACACTAGAAAATCAAATTCAGGACTACGCTGAAAAGATAATGCTCCTTGGCCAATGAGGATTTATTTTGGTGATGCGAGGATGGTTCATCATTTAGAAACTTATTGATATGACTTCTCACACGATCAGCTTGATAAATGTTCTGGAGACATTTGTTTAAACACAAAGAAAGCTGTGTGTTGGAAAGACACAGGTTTCACATGAGAATGAGTACTCAACTAACAGCCAACGCCGTCCCTGAAAGTAAAAAGTAGAGACATTCCCATAAGAATCAGAATCGAGGATTATAAATATCATTCCTTATGCTTGATAATCTTCTAGCTAATGCAAGAAGACCAGAAACAGAAATAAGAGGTATAAATAACAAAGAGGAACAGACTAAAAGTAAAGCTCACTAGTAGTCAAAAACAAAGGAATTTCATTTTATGCTCATCACATTACAAAGTCTAAAAAAAAAAATAGCCTGTTGGTGAGGATCCAGAGGAGCACAGTCTTTCTTGGGGGGACTGCAGCGATACGTAGCAAAGGTCTTCAAAATACGCAGACCTTCGATGTGTGAAGATCTTGCCTTAAGGACATGGTCAAAAATGCACACTAACACTTAAAAACAAGGGCATTCATTGCAACACTATTTATAATACAGAAAAGCTGCTAACAAATGAAATTTCCAATAGTATCCGATTGACTAAATAAGAATAAAAGGCACTGGATGGAAATCTGAGCGGCAATTACCAGTAAAATCACAAAAGAATCCTTAATGGCAAGTGAAAATGTTTACAGTATATTTTAAACGAAAAAAAGAAATAGCATGTGAGAGCAAACTGCATATGTATGAATTCTACGCAATTCTTGGATAAAAATATTTCGTTGTTTTAAGGGAAGTGTATGGCCAGTATTAAACTGTCAGCATCTAAAGAACGGAGGCTTCTTCCTAGAGGTCCTTGCTCTGGGCTATGTCTGTCTGTGGTGACTTTTCTGGGAGAGGTGGCACCTCATACCGTATTACACAAAAATTAACACCAAACGGAACAACGTCCCAAAATTAAGAGCTGAAACTGTAAAACTCATAGACAAAAATATAGGAGCAAATCTTCATGACCTAGGATTAGGCAATTGTTTCTTAAATATGACAGCAAAACATGAGGGATAAAGAAAAAAATAGATAAATTGGGGTTCATCGAAATTTTAAAATTATTTCTGTCTCAAAGTATACTGTAAAGAAAGTGAAAATCCAGTGTGCAGAATAGAAGAATGTATTTGTAAATCATATATATATCTGATAAGGGGCTTATATCCAGAATATATAAAGTACTCCTACAATTCATTAATTTAAAAAAACACGACTTTTTGAAAATGGGCAAAGGATCTGAATAGGTCATTCTCGTAGAAGATACGTAAGAGGCTAATCAGCATATACAAAGATTCTCAACATCACTAGTGACTACGCAAATGGGCATCCGAATCGAAATGAGTATTGCTTTATGCCCGCTACGGTGACCGAAATGAAAAAAAGACAGACAATAACAAGTGTTGGTGAGGATGTGTGGAAATTGGAACCACTACACATTCCAGGTCTGATTGTAAAATGAACGGTACAGCCACTTTGGAAGGTAGTTTGTTAGTTTCTCAAAAACGTAAGCACAGGGTTACCCAGCAATAGGATGCCTGGTGGTACACCTCAGAGGATCAGAAGCACAAGTCCACCCACTTAAAAACTTGTACGCAGAAGTTCATAATAGCCAAACAGTGCAAACAACCCCAGTGTCCATCAATGGACAAATGAATAATGAGGTATAGCCATAAAAGGGACCATTATTGAGCATAAAAAGCAATGAGCTACTGACATGTGCCACGAAAATGGTAAGTCAAAGAAGCTGCCACAAAGACCACAGATTATGCAACTCTATTTATACAAAATGTTTCCGACAGGCAAATCCACAAAGACAGAAATGAGATTGGTGACCAGACGGTGCCCAGGCCCGGGGAGAGGGGAATGGACAGTAACTCTTGATGGATGCACTGCTTCTTTCTGCCGTGATGACAATGTTCTAAAATCAGATTTTGGTGATGCCTGTGCAGTTATGCGAATACCCTAAAAACCACTGAACTGTAAACTTTAGAAGGGTGAATTTTATTGTACGTGACTTATAGCTCAATACATTTAAAAAAAAAAATTCCAGGCCCTTGAAAATAATTTATTTTTTTGTGATCTTGCCAAGATATTGTATCTATATAAATTTTTTTACAATTTATATTGTAAAAAAAAATATGTATTTTAATAAAATCATTTGGAGGTCTTGGAACTTCCCAAGAGAGTCAACTTGTATCACTGTCACTCACCACACAATGGACGGTCTCTAAGTTGGGTCACTTGTGTTTACTTTCCTGTGGGGCTTCCTCGGCAGGGCTCTTTTTTTTTTTTTTTGCACTGTTTAAAATTTCTTCATGTTATATTTATAGAAACGCAATAAATTCTTTTTAAATGAATGATAATGTCACACTGGTCTTTATTTTCTATACACCCCAGCATCCTAACTTTTTCCCACCTTTCAGCGATGACATAAAGTATTTTTGTTTATACACATCAAAGGCTCTTTTAAAAAATTTTTTTTATGCTGTTCACATACTGTAAGTCTTTTTTAATACTCCTGGTTAAGAATTAATCAGTGTAATATGATCTGTACCAATCCCATCATATAATGCAGATTTGATCTCTGGGGCTCCGTGGAATATTTGTCACCATAGACAGCTGTTTATCAAAGGAATATAAATTAAAAATAAAACCTCTGCATGCTCCATAAACGCATGACTCTTTTAGCAGTGGAAAGAAATCTCCGTGATAGGATTTCTCTTTCTCCTTCAAGGCTAGGGTATTTAAAATTGCATTTCACAATGGAGTTTAGTTTACAAGGGTATTTAATATGTAAAAAATATCTGTGGGTGGTTTTAGGCTAAAATAATGTCGTATATTTCCAAGAGCTTGACGCTGGGTTTTACGTGGCAATCGAGTTTACCGGGTGCATGAATCACACGCCATGTCTTGCCCTGAGAGCCCTGACTCGGATACTTCCAAATCCCTCGTGCCCGAAGCAGGCTCCACACGACCCCCCCCATCGGGGTGTCTATCTGGGACCGTGGTGCCGCTCATCCTGCAGACGGGGCTTCACTTCACCAAGAGGATTTGCTCTTTCCTCTCCCCCTGCCTTAAGTTGAGCGTCCTAAGTGGACTGTGCACTAATGGCCTGTGTCAGGCAGGGGCTGGCTGCTCAGATAATTTGTGGCACAAGCTGGGACACTTTGAGAATGGCAGAGGGTGCTGCCCACAGTGACACAGGGCAGCAGGTGCGAGGCAGGACCGTTGGAACAAACAGGGGGTGCAGTGCAGGGCAGCCCTGGGGACCCCTCCCATCAGAGAACCACCTCCATGATCTGTCGTTGATGTGAGCCCAGCACTGTGCTAACGCCGTGTGTGATATGCGTGTTGTTGCCTTCCCACGGCAGCCTGACGGAGTGGGTGTTGTGACATCTCCACACACAGTGAGGAAGCTGCAGGTGACCTGCCTGCGGGGTCCTGCCCTCTCCAGACGCTCTACCCTTGGACCCCCCACTGCACCCGCGGCCTCGCTTTCTGTCTCCATTGCCAGCCCACCCTTCCCTCTGGGGCCCTTCAGTTCGGGCTCTTCAAGGCCTGGCCCTAGACCCCCTCACCCCACTGTCTCCCACCTCACTCGCCCACCGGGCTTCGCTCAGCACCGCATGCAGACAACGGGCAGATTTATGTCTCCAGCCCGGACCCGTCTGCCTAGCTGACGTCTCCTTTTGGAGGGTGCGAAGGTGTCTCCAGCTCAGCATGCCACACTCCCACCCACCTCCTGCCTGTGAACCTCCTGGATGTCTTCAAATCCGGCCACACTCCCCAGTTCTAACGCCAACCTGCATCTACTGCAATCCCATCCGCATCCTCTTGGTTACCCTGCCCTTCCACCTCGCTCCCCCCCAGAGCTCCCTCCTGCCCAAAGCCCTCCCACGGTCCCCCATTACTCTTAGGACAAACTCGAATCTGTCAACAGTGCCAGTGACACCTGGCCTGAGGGGGCTCACACCTGCCTATTCTGGCCACTGTGGACTGAGGATCTCAGCCTTCCTCCTGCCCCCACGTTTTGGTCGTGTAGATTAAGAGCTAACCATGGCATTCTGCAGCGCCCGCCCCCCACGCTGCTGGGGCCCTGGGGTCCCTGCGACTGTCTGCCATGCAGCACAGGATGGGTGTGTACTTCCTGGGGGGCATGAGGCTGTTGTCCTGGTGGCAGTGGCTGCAGATTCTCCATGCCAGCTTATGTTCACGGTGGCCCCAGAGCTGACAGCTGCCACGGTGGGCAGTTCTGTTCCGTTCCAGGGATAACTAAGGGGTGCAGCCTACAACCCACTTGTTCAGCCGTTCCAATGATTTTGTGAGCACCTAAGCCCCTGTATTCAACTCCCTCCTGCAGGAAGTAACTCAAGAGGTTTGTTTCCCCTGAAATGTCCCGTGACTGACACAATACCTATTTGACCTCGCAGGACACTTTGCTCTTCCTCTCTCTAGTTCAGCCCCTGCTCCCAGCTCATGCATGCACCTTGTTCCTCCCAGCCTCAGGACCTTTGCACAAGCTGCTCCTTCTGCCCGGAATGGTCCTCCCTGTTCCAATCCCAATATTGCTTATTCTCTAGGGAGGGTTTCCCAGCCCTCTGCTGGCGAGGTCTGTCCCCAATCTCTGTGTTTCCAGAGCTGCAGAATCCTGCCTCTGGCTGTCAGGGTCTGCGGCCAAAGCAAGGTCACCTGAGACCAGCTCTGCACACACATCGCTGTGACCCTTGCTTCTCCACCTCAATGTGACCCGCCTCCCACTGAAAGATGGTGATGACACCTGGTAAATGCTTGTCATTTTTTCCTTCAAGGTCCTGAGAGTCTGACCTTGCCAAATCTCTAGTGCAGTTACTAACTGTGCAAAAAATCTTCACGGCATAGGAAACGCACGCAGCCAGCATTGTCTACTAGGTCCTCTCCTCCGAGATACCGCATGCCCATCACCCCGTGGGATTAGAAGGGGCCCAGAACATCATGGTGGCCTGGCTCTTCGTGCTCTGCTTGCGTGAGGGTAAAAGACGTACCCTGACGTTGCAAATGGCCAGAAGGCCGAGCTTGGCTGACTGCACGGCCAGAGAACCGGTGCTGAGGTCCAGGCCCCGGCACTAAATAAGATATTCACGTTGGCACAGCTTGGCATGTGGGGCTTTCTCTACTGCCCTCAGCAAGTACAAACATGACGTGCCCCTGCTTTTGTCCCCGGGGCTGTCAAAATGAAGTGCCGCGTCCCGAGTGGCTCAAACAGGAGGAACATATTCTCTCACTTCCCTGGAGGCCAAACACTAGAAATCAAGGTGTCGGCGGATTTCCTTCTGAGGCAGGAGGGAGAATCTGCCCCGGGCGTCCCCTCCAGCTCCCGGTAGCCTCGGGCACGCTCCCTCCTGTGTCTTTGCGCTGTCTTCCCCGCCGTACGTGTCTGAGAGTCCAAACTGTCTCTTTTTCACAAGGCTGCCAGTCATGCTGGGTTAGGGTCCACTTTATTGGCCTCCTCCTAACATGGTCATCTGAAAAAGACCCTATTTCCAAAGAAGGCCACACGCACAGCACGGAGGGTTAGGACTTGGGCAGAGGGACGAAATTCAACCTGTCACCTTTGCATCCTTCAAAGCGTGGCTGGGGTCCGCCCCGTGTGTGTCCGTTCAGCCGGCGTTTGCCGAGTGCGTGAGCCCTTGCGGGCGATGTCCACACATCCATGAACACAGAGACCAGCCGCGCTGCTCCCATGGGGCTCACACTGCAGTGGACAGCAAAGACCAGAGGGAGAGCAGGGAAGGGGCGTTGTGACTTCAGACAGGGTGGTCCCGGAGGGTCTTGTCGAGGAAGTCACCAAGTGGCCAGGTCTGAAGGACGCTGGCTGGAGGGAAGGGGGAGATGTGTGGGGGCGGGAGGCTGCACAGGTCTCTGGGCTGGGGTCTGGTGTGTCCAGAAACTGCCAGGGGGCTTTGCCTGGGCTGGAGTGACCAGGGGCAGGAGGTGCCGCTGCCAGAGGGGGAAGAGAGACCTGGCAGGCTTGGGAGATCTCAGCTTGGACACCCAGAGAGCCTGGAAGGCTGCGGCGCTGGGAAGGTTGTGTGGGGCAAGGGCCAGGCGGGGACGCCGTGGGGAGGCTGCTGTCCTTGGCCAGGAGAATCCAGCGGGCTTGGACCAGTGTCCCATGTTCTCCAAAACCTCTCTTTCCTGTTTTCCACAGTGGGTGTCCCCAGCCTGAGGTCTGGTATCCCTGCCTGCCATTAGTCTGTTGTTCCTAGAATGGTGTCACCATGTAGCGGTTATGCGACCCTGCGATGTGCTCTCTGTGCCTGGCACGCAGTAGCCCCTGGGCCACGTGGCATCTCCAGGCCTGCCAGCCTGGGCAGGAGGCTCAGGCCTGACCACTGGCTCTCTGGGTAGCCAGGACCTAGACACCGCAGGGCATCGAGGTCTCCGGTGGTTCCCTGAGAGCTGCCAATGAGGCTCTTTCATGGTGCAGCATCCTGGACCCCAGAGAGGCAGTACTCAGGGTGTGCAGGTGGATTGGGAGTTTGAGACCAGCCTGGGCAACATAGTGAGACCCCACTCTAAAAAAAAGGTAGAAAAATAAGCCAGGCATGGGGGTGCACCTGTAGTTGCAGCTACTCAGAAGGCTGAGGCAGGAGGATCGCTTGAGCCCAGGAGTTCGAGGCTGCAGTGAGCTGTGACGACACCACTGCACTCCAGCCTGGGCAATAGAGTCTACAAACAAAAAAAAAGAAAACCACAAAACTAACAGGCTAAAAATGGTTAGATTTTAAAGACTCGGTCCTGGTTTTTCCTTTTGAAGTACGTCTCAAATTCGGCCACAAAACAGCCACATAACTGCCCTTAGTGGCGGTAAAATAACAAGAGTGACGATAGTCACATCCTTTCTTGAGCAGCGAGGCCCTGTCGCACTGATTCTAAGACTCACACTTTTTATCTCTGAAATCAACTCAGCTTTGCTCGCGATGGTGTTTGAACCGCCGCCGGGCAGGCACGGCTGTCATCGTCACCTTCCCAGGCTCACAGCACGGCCACAGCTGTTCCTCGGTGACTTACAACGTGGCTGTCAGCACGACACGTGTTGAGTTTAGTCGTCGTCGAAATGTCATCCAAAAAACTGCACCGCGGCTCGGTTTTGAGCAGCAGGGCTCGACAGGCCGTCACAAAGGCAAATATTTGCCTTAAGAGGAATGACTCCAATTCCACCTTTTCCTTCCAAAGCAATACCCAAGTGCTCCAGGGAGTCCGAGAACAGGAGACGCCACCACCAGATGAAGCTGAGACACAAGCAAAAGGATTAGCTCCCACAGGCCAAGCAGGGCAGCTCGCGGTGAAAGGGATTTCCAGTCACTCTGCAGAGTGAAAGTAACTTCGCAGCCACGAGGGGGTGGGATGGCTGTTTCATGTGTCACACGAGATTACCGTTAAGACACTGTGTCATACTTTATTTGGCAGGGACCTTTCTTCCTCAGTGGGTGTCAGTCCCTATTGCAATCTAACCAACCCCAAACTTTACTGGCTTAAAATAGCATCACTTACTTTGCTCACGGATCTTCGGTGTGGGCAGGGCTCAGTGGGACAGCTTGTCTGGATGCCACGTGGTGTCCGTGGGGGCCGCTTGGAGGATCTGCTTCCAGCTTGGCGCGAGCTGGGCTGGCGCTGAGAGCTGGTGGCCTTGGCCATTTTCCACAAGGGCCTCTCCAGACTGTGCCTTAGCTTCCTTACAGCTCGGTGGCCAGGACGTAAGAGCAGGTGTCCCCAAACATAGGCAGTGGAAACTGGGCCAGTGTCCTTTCCGTATTCTACTGGTCAAGCCGTCATAGGGCCCAGGATCAATTCATGCATCCCTGCCTTTTGTAAAAATATATATATATGGATTTATAACTCACATGCTATAAAATTCACACTTTAAAGGTATAAAATTCAGTATCGTTTAGTATATTTACAAGAGTGTGCAACCATCACCACTATCTAACCCAATACTTTTATCATTCCCCCAAAAGAAACCCCACAACCCTTAGTAGCCCCTCCCCGCCCCCTCCCTTCTGCCCCTGGAAACTACTAATCGACTTTCTGGGTCTACAGACTTGCATATTATAGACCCTTTGTGTGAATGGAATCATACAACATGCTGCCTTTTGCATGTTGCCTCTTGCACTTGGCATGGTGTTTCCGGGTTCATCCCTGTTGTAGTGCGTGGTAGGGCTCCCCTCTTCTGTATGGCGGAATAACGTTCCGTTGCGTGGCTGTATCACGCATTGTTTATCCATCCATCCGTCGGTGGATGTGCTGTAGCAGGGTACTAAGTTCCAAATTCAGAAAGTATTAGTCTTCCAACTTGGTTCTTCTTTTTAAAGAGTGTTTGGACTACTCTGGATCCCTTGCAATTGCAAATGAGCTTTAGGACAATCTTATTAATTTCTGCAAAGAAGCCAGCTCTGATTCTGATAGAGATTACCTTGGACCTGTCGATTAGTTTGGAGGATATTGCCATCTTAATGATGTTAAACCTTCCAAACTATGAACATGGGATATCTTTCCATTTATCTGGGTCTTTAAATACGTTTTGTAGTTTTCAGTGTGCATGCCCTGTATTCCTGTTAAATTTATTGCTATTAATAAGTATGTGATTCCTTTTGATGTTATTGTACATGTAATTGTTTTATTAATTCTAGTTTTGGATTGTTCATTGCTAGTGTATAGAAATTCGAGTTTTATATATTGATATTTTATCCTGTAAACTTGCTGAACTCATTTGTGAACTCTAATAGATTTTTTGTGGATGTATAAGATCATCTCATCTGTAAACAGCGATAGTTTTGCTTCTTCCTTTCCAATCTAAAAGGCTTTTTATTTCCCTAATCCCTTGTTTTTATGCATAAGAATGTCAAAAATGCTTACGATTCTGTCTTAAAACTGCCAACATAATTAGTAGTGATACATAATTAATGTTGGATCTTAATATTGATGGCACATAATATTTGAAGGTGTACAGTCGATACAAGCAGTTGTTTTAAATACAGCTCATTTACTTTTCAAATTTCCAAGAGATAGACACCATTATGGTCTCCATTTCATAAATGAGATTACTGAGGTGCAGAGAGGTTATTCCACTTGCTTGAGGTTGTAGATAGTGGAGTTGGGATTTAAACCAGGTGACCTGGCTCCAGAACATGCTTTCTCTTAACCCCCAACTCAGCGCCCAATCTGTTGCATTAAATAAATTACACTGCCTAGGAGAGCAACCACCATTTCCCCGAGCAACCATGTCTTTCCCCTCAGAAGATTAACAATACTTTTCAAGAGGCTTGCACCTCGTCCCCAGTAAATACATTTAAGTTTTGATGGAATAACAGAGATCCTCCCTGGTCATTTTGAAATTTGACTTTGCCTTTATTTACTTAGGCCAACCCAGTCTTGACTGTCATCATGAACTAGGAGTGTTTGCCATACCATGTTCTTGTCGTCTTTGAATTATTTAGGACATTGCTTTTAAGATGCACTTGACCACCTTAAGGTGATCCGCTGCCTTGGGTGGAGCTCTCTGTGTTGGGAGAAGAAAAATACCATCTGCCGATCGATCGTTGAGTCTGTGACTTTTCCCCAATATGTCCCCATGAGTGAAATTCATTTGCGAGTAGATTCCTGAGTGTTGAGTGTTTCTTTTCAATAGCATCATCTCAGTATCAAGTCTGGGAGACTGTTGATATTAAAATTACTAAACAGAAGAACTGTGGTTTCTCTTCAGAAAGAGCACAAGGCAATTCTAACTCCAGGGTTAGGCTAATAATATCTACAATCTTATATTTTTTTACTAAAAAATTGTTTTGTTAAGATTCTGAAAAATGGCGGATTAGGGGTGGCCTCCTGGCTGTCTGCTCTCAGAGTTAGAGGCAAAATAGCCTGTCTTCTGCATGAGAGTGAACTTAACTTCCAGAGGACCAGTTTTCGTAGACCTACAGAGAAACAGCGTGGGACACTGGACCCCGGCCCGGCCGGCCGCAGCGGCTGCTACGGGGCACTCTGACTCCTGGGAGGACAATCCTTCCCCCGCCATGCCCCACACCCATGCAGGCAGGGAAGTGGCTGAACTCCTCAGGAAGTGGCGGTGTGGGCAGAGGGGCTGAGCGGAGGAAAAACTGGAGTGGGGAACATTTTGAACTCTTCGGCGTGCTCCTCTGAGCCAGCCCAGAGTGGGGAGGACCCCAGCAGAGCGGGCGCTCCCCGCTGCCGCAGGAGTGAGTGCAGAAGGTGCCTGTTCACGGCGGGAGGCTTCCAAGACTAGGACCCAGAGTGTATCCCTTGGAGGCGACGCTGCCCTGGGAACTCGCTGAGGGTTTGGCAGGCACTGGAGAGACAGAGCCAGCGTTCTTCCCTGCAGCTGAACAGTTGGGACTGGGAGGGCTGGGGTAGCTGTGGGCTGGGAGCGCGGATTGGAAGCTGCCCGCGGTCCCTACCCCTCCCCCAGCTCCGCGGGCGCCTGCCACATCGGCTCTAAATTGCTGGTGGGACAGCTCTAACTAGCTGGTGGGTTGCTTTCCCGTGGCCTGGGGATGTTGAGCATTGCTCTGGAGGAGGGGTCATGGTCTTCCTTCCTGTCCTAGCCCGGACAAGCGGGTCTGGCATTAGAAGACTAGGGGAAAATAGAAGGCTAGAGTCCTCTGATCCCCCTAACCCAGCGACTGCTCCTCCCATTCCCGCTGCTCGGGCTTGGTGTCTGAAGGGGTGGATAGAGGAATGTGTTGTCATTCACCTCTGACATCCCAGGCTAGCCTGGGGTGGTTACCCACCCCACCCAGAGGTCTGCACTCTGGGCCAAGGGAGCGGAACCCAACCCGGCAGGGCGGAATTGCGAGGGAGATCACCTCACCAGTTGTGACCTGGGAAGACACTGCTGACCGCCCTCTCCTGCAACTCTGGCCTGGGGGTATTGCGCCAAAGGGACTGACCGCTCTCCTGGGCGGAGCTGGAAAGGAGACTGTTCTTCCTGAAACCTGGTCGCCAGACTGGTTCCTCCCCTTCGCCTCCTCTTCCCTGCTGGAGGCTGAGGGACGGTAGAATCAGCCTATCAGATTTTGGTTCATGAGCCAGTTTCAGCATCTCCGATACTAGACAAAGTACCCAGATGAGAAAGAACCAGTGAAAGATCACAGGAAACATGAAAGATCAGAGAGAGAGGTCGCCCCAAAAGAAAATACTCGTTCACCGCCAACTGACACTATCATACACGATACAATTAAATTAACAGAGGAAGAATTATGGATTGTTAGAAAACTCAACGGTATTGAGGAGAAAATTGATTCCCAACATAGGGAAACCACAAGAATGATTCAGGAAATGAATGAAAAATTCTCCAAAGAAATTGAATTGATAAAGAAGAATCAAACAGAAATCCTGGAAATGAA
>CAUYRT010025897.1:0-10502 GCA_963574885.1 Lepilemur ruficaudatus | reverse complement strand
TTATTGTTTTGGGACTTTTTGATAAAAGCCATTTTCACTGGAGTTAAGTGATATCTCATTGTGGTTTTGATTTGCATTTCCCTGATGATTAGAGATGTTAAGCATTGTTTCATATGTTTGTTGGCCCATAGTCTATTTTCTTTTGAAAAGTTTCTGTTCTTATCCTTTGCCCACTTTTTGATGGGCATGTTTGATTTTTTTTTCTTGCCAATTTTCCTGAGTTCTATATAGATTCTAGTGATCAGCCCTTTATTGGATGTGTAGCATGTGAATATTTTCTCCCATTCTATAGGCTGTCTGTTTGCTGTCATGATAGTTTCCTTGGCTGTGCAGAAGCTTTTTAATTTGATCAGGTCCCATTTATTTATTTGTGTTGTTGCTATGATTGCCTTTGGGGTCTTCTTCATAAATTCTTTGCCTAGGCCAATGTCTGTAAGAGTTTTTCCAACATTTTCTTCTGGGATTCTTATAGTTTCATGCATTAGGTTTAAGTCTGTTATCCACCATGAGTTGATTTTTGTGAGAGGTGAGAGGTGCGGATCCTGTTTCAGTCATCTACATGTGGCTATCCAGTTTTCCCAGCACCATTTATTGAATAAGGATTCTTTTCCCCAGTGTATGTTTTTGTCTGCTTTGTCAAAGGTTAGATGGCTGTATGAGGATGATTTTATATCTGGATTCTCAGTTCTGTTCCATTGGTTTATAACTCTGTTCTTGTGCTAGTACTATACTATTTTAGTTACTCTAGCCTTGTGGTATATCTTGAAGTCTGGTAAATTGATGCCTCACAATTTGTTCTTTTTGCTTAAGATTGCTTTTGCTATATGGGGTCTCTTATGGTTCCATGCAAAGCATAGAATTCTTTTTTCTAGATCTGTGAAAAATGATGTTGGTATTTTAATAGGGATTGCATTGAATCTGTAGATCACTTTGGGTAGTATAGACATTTTAACAATATTGATTCTGCTGATCCATTAGCATGGTATTGTTTTCCACCTGTTTATGTCCTCTGCTATTTCCTTCCCCGGTGTTTTGTAGTTCTCTCTGTGGAGGTCTTTTACCTCCTTAGTTAAATATATTCCTAGATATTTTATTTTCTTTATTGCTATTGTGAAGGGTATTGGGTCTTTGATTTGGTTCTCAGTTTGACTATTGTTGGCCTATAGGAATGCTACTGATTTCTGTACATTGATTTTGTAACCTGAGGCATTGCTGAATTTGTTTATCAATTCCCGTAGTCTCATGGCAGAATCTTTGGGGTTTTCTAGATATAAGATCATATTTTCAGCAAAGAGTGATCGTGTTCTTTTGATATTTTCTCTGGGTTTGTGTTTTCTGGAAAAATCAGGTGTCTAAGATTAACCTGCTTTTTTTCTGTCCCAGACATAGAATTAGCCATTTCTGCAAGAAGCTGTTATCCCTTTAGGTGGGGCTGGCATTTAGATGCCAAAATATATTGTTGGGCATGCGTACTGATGGTGACTTATTCCTTCTATCCTCTCTTAATGGGAAGAGGTAGAATATATGAGGGGTCTTCAGAAAGTTCATGAAAAATGTGTATTGTGAAAGCACTATGCATGTATTTCAAAATATTTTTCACCAAAATAAAATTGTTATAACACGTTTGTATAGAATCTAGTCTGAGGCACTAAGAAAGATAAGGCATCATTTTGAAAAGAGGCCCTCAAACATCAAATTTACAATGAAGCTTGGGTGGAAGAATGGTGAAATCATTGATGCTTTACAAAAAGTTTACAAGAACAATGCCCCAAAGAAATCAGCAGTTTATAAATGGATAACTCATTTCAAGAAGAAAGGAGAAAATATTAAAACTGAAACCCATAGCAGCAGACCATCCATGTCAATTTGCAAGAAAAAAATTCATCTTGTTTTTGCTCTAATTGGAGCAGGCCAATGATGAACAGTACCAAAAATAGCCAACACCATGGGACATCAATTGGTTGAGCTTATACAATTCTGGCTCAAAATTTATAGTTGAGCAAACCTTCCATTTGATGGGTGCCAAAAGCTTTGCATCTAGATCACCTGCAAACAACAGCAGAGCTTTCTGTGAAAATTTTAAAGAAGTAGGATCAAGATGCTGAGGCATTTCTTCAAAGAATTGTAATGGGAGATGAAACATGGCTTTACCAATACGATCCTAAAGACAAATCACAATCAAAGCAATGGTTACTAAGAGGTGGAATTGGTCCAGTCAAAGCAAAAGTGAACCAGTCAAGAGCAAAGATCATGGCAACAGTTTTTGGGGATGCTCAAGGCATTTTGCTGTTGACATTTTGGAGGGCCAAAGAAAAACATCTGCTTATTGTGAGAGTGTTTTGAGAAAGTTAGTCAAAGCTTTAGCAGAAAAAGGCCCAGGAAAGCTTCACCAGAAAGTTCTTCTCCACCACAACAATGCTCCTGTTCATTGCTCTTATCAAACATGGGCAATTTTGATGGGAAATCATTAGGCATCCACTTTATAGTCCTGATTTAGCTCCTTTTGACTTCTTTTTGTTTCCTAATCTTAAAAAATTTTGAAAGGCCACTCATTTTTCTTCAGTTGATAATGTAAAAAAGACTGCATTGACATGGCTGGTATCATTGCTTACAAAAGCATCTTGAACTTGATGGAGCATATTTTGAGAAAAAAAAGTTTATATATTTTATCTTTTAATTCCAATTTTTCACTAATATTTTGAAGTCCCATTATGTGTATATGTATACACATAAGTATGCATATACACATACACACTTATATAATCATAAGTTCAATATATTTACAACATGACAATGTCCTATTTACTTTATGTTTGCATTTTTTAAAGTATAGAAAACAGAAATAAAAAATATGCAACAAATTATAATACATATGAAATAACTAAAAAATTATATCAACATTACTATAAAAACTCTACTGAGTAAATTTTAATATGTCTTTGTAGTCATTTTTCTTTTTAGAATATATGTCACTAAAGATATAGAGAAGTATAGCATATTAAAAAGTTACAGGATATGATGATTGTGGTTATGTTAGCAGTTTGATATAGAGTTATGTTCTGTTATCTCACATCTTTTGTTAGGAGCAAGGAAACCCTTCCTAGAAGGTCTGGGGTCTCATTGTCAAGGAAATGGGATTTTTCAAGATTGGCCTTAACTAATCAGTGTTTATTTCTGAGTCACATGGAGGACAGATGGAAACCAGGACAGAATGTGGTTCAATCAGCAAGGAAGAAGGGGGAGGGCTGTTTGACTGCAACATCACTGTCTGTTACACCTATCATTATGATAATTATCGCAAATTTCTAGGCCACTTCACTAAGTACGTGTACATGTGCCTTTCTACATTTTTCACATTAATATGTGAAAAAATACAACTTCCCAATGTTGGCACAACTGTGGTGAGGATTTTTTATGTATTGCGGTTGGGTGTGGAAATGGAAACTCATTGCAAAAATCAGTTTGACAACATATTTATATGGTTTAATTTAAGAAATTTGACTCTTTTGAACTTATCATGTGGAAATACCCAAATAATTCAAACAATTTAAATGTGTGTGTAGTGAAATGGTTAATTAAATCATAATGCAGTTGCTTGATGGAAATGTCCCATCAAAAATGATAATTATAGAAACCATGTAGTAGGAAATATGTTTATAAAGATAAGTGTGTGTGGGGGGGAAACAGAATATAAAAGTATGCCCATGTAATAATTATAATTTAAAAATATCAGTGCCTAGGCAAAGGATGAAACGGAATGTAGAAAAATGTAGTCAGTTTGATAAGGATGGGTGGATGGTAGACAGTAGGTAAATTTCTAATTTTAGTTAGAATTTTGTTAATATTTGTCAAGTCAAAAATAAAAAAAACAAGTAAACAGACAATGAAAAAACAAAGGCAACTGAGGGGAAAATCTCTCCCATGTTCTGATGTCAACCAGATTTATCTGAGCTCTTAAACAGATCTAAATCTTCTTTTCGAGAAAATTTTGACTGTATCTGCAAGCACTTTCATAACCTACCTCGCCCTGTCATCTGGGAAAGTGTAAGTCAGATTCCACAATTACCCTAACAGAATGTCAGTTGTGCCACTGGAATGTCTCATATCAAAAGCCGATGGAATTTGCTTCGTTCAACCACACAGAATAACTGCACCCTTGGTGCTGCCAGAAAGCTCGGTCTGGAATTGATTGCTGTCGTTTTCTCCCAGAGCATAGTTGAGTTGATTGCTTTTTGAGGACGCCTCTAAGAGATTTTCTGTCTGTGTGCCTAGTGGGCTGTCTGTGTCCCTGGCTGGAGCAGAACCTGGAGAAGGAAGATCGTAGGGCTCATCAAGTAGAAGGGTCTTTCGGGGGCAGTTGCATTCTTAGAAGCATAGTGCCAAGAGAGGAAATTGAGAATGTGAAGAATGTGATAAAAAGAAGGAGCTCGAAGTAGCCGTTTGGACATCCCAAACTAAAAAGCCAGGTCATGGAAACATAGAACTCAGCAGAACATGAGATTATCAAAGCATGTATGTGAGGACATTTCTTTATTGTAGGCCCTGGCCAGAGCAGGCCTAGCCTCTCAAAGGTTGTAACCCAGTCTAAATAACTGACAGGAGTCCACTGCTCATTTCATTCTGCCCCAGAAAAAGTATATGCAGTACTTGTGGATTATATTGGCTTTGCTCGTTTTAGAATTGCCTTCACTGAATAGCAATTTAGTATTTATTTTTCCCTTTGCTTCAATAAAGAATCACTACAAGAAATAGCCATGTGAAGACCGTTGCTTTAGGTTCTGTAAGGCAATGTTGAAGACATCATCTGTTGTTTTACTCAACATCTGGGTGATTAATTCTTCTTACAGCTATGCAATAAATGTTTTTTAGAATTCTTTTTAGAATGCAGTGCTAGGAAAACATTTCTCTATTCTCATGAACTGGTTAGCTTCCTTTTATCCTATGGTGGGAACCATGAAACTTTTGTTTTAATTTTATTTTTGCCTTGCGTGCCAGGAAGCTCATAGCTAAATGAAATGCTTGAATATCCAATTCATACAGTTGGTGTCAGGTATAATGATCTCCTGTGCTGGTTTTTGTCATCCTGTTATATATATTTTGACTGTTCAATTTACATATGTGTTTTTCTTTTAGTTAGTTAAAAATTTAAAAGACTGTAAATAAAAATTCGATGGGAAGGTTGAAGATGGTGATTTATAATAGAAAAAATATGGGTTGGGGATCACACAGGCCTGAGTTTAAATTCTTGCTTCTTTGTTCGTGAGCCTTGTGAGTTTTGGCATATTGCTGATGTTGATTAATACTCAATATCCTCATTCACAAAGTGGAGATAATTGGTCAGATAAAAAATACAATAAATTTACTGGGTGGATTAAGGATTGTTTTCTCTCCCTTTGCACAAACCCCATCATTTTAGCCTAGAAAAGAAAAGACTGAAAGGAGATGCAAAGGCTGTCATGAAATTCAGCAAGGCCTATCATGTTTCAAGGGACTAGCAGAGACAGGACTAGTTGATCAAGGTGGAATTTTATTCCAAAAGAAGAAGCAATTTTCTCCCTATTAGGTCATTCTACCAGTGAAAAGTGGTTCTTCTCACTGCGAGTGGTGAGCATTGTCCAGATAAGCAGTCTCGAGGTATCCGACACAGAATTTGAACACTGGATGGAAACTGTCCCAAGTGCAACATGAAGCTCTCCCCAGCTCTAAGTGTTATCATACCAACTTTAACCTCCTCCAACCTGTTCTTACTAACCAAATTGATCACATCAGGCCATGGTCTAACCAGGCATACCAAAAAATCTTAGAAACTAAGTTTATGGTTCTGAGGGCCATTTTTTAGTTTTTTAGAGTTGCCTTTATCTGACATCCTGCAGGCACTTTAGAACCCATGAAGCCCTTACCCAAACAGAAACAGCCTAGAGTGAGAGGCACAAATTTCTGATCAAACTAACTTAGTATGTCTACAAATAATCCAATTAGTAACCCACCTTCCGCACTATTTAAAAAATCCTGCAACGTTACTGAATTTATTAGTGCTGATAGTTTTTTGGTGGAATCTTCATGGTTTTCTATATATAAGATTGTATTATCAACAAACAGAGATAACTCTATTTTTTTCTTTCCTATTTGTATGTTTTATTTCTTTCTCTTGCCTAATTGCTCTGGCTAGGACTTCTAGTACTATGTTGAATAGAAATGGTGAGAGTGGGCACTCTTGTCTTGTTTCAGATCTTAGAGGAAAAGCCTTAAACTTTTCACCGTTGAGTATGATGTTAGCTGTGGCTTGTCATACATGGCTTTTATGGTGTTGAAGAACATTCCTTCTGTACCTTACTTATTGAGAGTTTTTGTATGGAAGATGTTGAATTTTGTCAAATGCTTTTTCTGCGTCTATTGAGATGATCATATTGTTTTTGTTCTTCATTCTGTTAATATGGTGAATCACATTTATTGATTTGCATGTGTTGAACCATTCTTATATCCCTGGGATAAATCCCACTTGATCATGATGAGTGATCCTTTTAATGTACTGTTGAATGTGATTTGCTGATATTTTGTTGAGGATTTTTGTATCTATGTTCATTAGGAATATTGGCCTGTAGTTTTCTTTTCTGGTAGTATATTTGCCTGGCTTTTGTGTCAGGCTGCTGGCCTTGGAAAATGAGCTGAAAGTATTCTCTTCAATTTTCTGGAATAGCTTGGAAAGGAATAGTATTAGTTCTTCTTTAAATGTTTGGTGGAATTCACATGATGCCATCAGGTCCTGGGCTTTTCCTTGGTGGGATAGTTTTCATGACTGAGTCAATCTCCTTGCTCATCATTGATCTGTTCAGATTTCTGATTTTTCATGATTTAGTCTTGGTAAGTTATCTGTTTCAATAACTTATCCACTTCTTCTAGGTTGTCCAGTTTGTTTGAATGTCATTGTTCATAGCAGTCTCTGATGATCCTTTGCATTTCTGCGTTATTAGTTGTAATGTCTCCTCTTAAGTTTCTGATTTTGTTTACTTGAGTCTTTTCCCTTTTTTTCTTAGTTCGTCTACCTAAGAGTTCATCAATTTGTTTATATTTTCAAAAAAAAACAACTCTTAGTTTCATGGATATTTTTGTCATTTGTCTAGTCTCTATTTCATTTATTTCTGCTTTGATCTTTGGTATAAAGTTTTATTTTTTAAATTATAAATTGAAAACTTATAGTTGTATATTCTTTTGTGGTACAAAGTGATTTTATGATTACACTTCTTATATTGCTCCTGGACATTCTAATTCCCAATTTGAGAGTAAATTTTATCCCTTCTTTACTGAGATATACCAAGTCAAACCAATAACTGAGACTTACCTAGTTGTCCTTTGAAATGTTTTCATACCTACCTTTTCTTTTCCAGCTTGGCCCAGTGGAAGGATGTAGGCATTGGGACCACACACTCCATGTTCAAACCTCAGTTCTAACCCTTTCCACCTGGATGACCTTGGGCAGTTATTTAGCCTCCATGAGCCCTCTGTTGATATAGTTATAAAATGGGCTTATACATGGAGTTGCTATAAGAATTAAACAAAATAATGTATGTAATTCACCCAGCATAGGGCTGCACATGTAATATTTGCTCAGTAAATGTTAGTTTTCTTTCTTCCCCCTTACCTTCTTGGAGAGTTTCTCTGATTACGTTTGTCCAGAATGCTAATATCTTTCATCTGGCAATCAATTACCGATTGTCGTAAAGTATTTCATAGAAGCATTTTATTATTATTTAGCTTCTGATGATTTTATACCTCTTCTTTCCAACTAAACTGTAAGCCTTGTTCATTCATTTATTAATTAATTCATTTAATTAATATCCATTTATTTAAAAGATATTATTTAAATCATTAATTGACACTTTAAGTGGGTATGGGAATTTTATTCTTAAATAGTCTGCTTCCCGATACCAGGCACATATTACGCTCGTAAATATCAAAGGAAAGACTGACTGAATGAATACTTCAAGCATCACAAATTAATGCTATGGTTCAATGTTATGCTAAGATGGATAAAAAAAGAGAAATTTTGGAAAGAAAGGAGATCAATGAGGTGATTGTCATAATAGACCATGTGAGATAAAACAAATTTCTGAAGTAGAGAAGTGACAAAAGAGATGGAAAACTGAGGAGGTAATTTAGGTAGGGTATATAGATTTTGGACAGGAGAATGATTCTGGAGTTTGACTCATCAGAAATTATCCCGTAGCTGGCTATCTGGAAGTTAGAAGAGAAGGAATAGTCAAATATTAAATCAATATTTTCACTGTTAGTGGGCTTATGGTCTGCAGATACCATGAAGAGTCATTGGAAATTACAAACTAGAGGATTTTTTAAAAAGAAGATGAGTTAAATTCTAAACATTTTTGGTTTGAGGTGTTGGTGGGATACAAGAGATGTGGTAGTGAAAAATTTAAGACAAAATCTCAGAAGAGAGGTAAACGATGTAGCCACAATTTATCCTAGAAAGACGGTGTAGAAAAAGAAATTTCAAATAGAGAGAACAAATTGCAAAATCCTAAAGGTTATGATAAGAGGAGTGTGTGGTGTGCAGGGGAAAGGACAGAAACTGAGACCACTGAGACCAGAATTGTAAGGCAGGGCCAGGTCACAGAGGACCATGTCTGCAAGGGGGAGGATTCTAGACTATGTCTTGTAGGTGATGGACAGCCATTCAACATGCACATGGGCTGATCATCAGATCAGGGAGTATAGGATGGAAGAAACCTACAAATGGAATTTGGAAGTAATTTCCATAAGCTCCAAGACTTGACTTGAAATTCTCAATTTCAAATGAGCACTTCTGTATTCTGATACTTGAAATTCCACATCAAGACAATTCTTCCCTAGTATTAGGCTCAATTCAACTTTCTGCTCTGGATAAAAAGCCCCTTTTCTTCTTATTCTTCTTCCATTCCTCTTCTACCTCTTCTTCTAAGGGAGAAAGAGAAAAAAGATGACACTTCTTACTCTCAACACCTCAGCAAACTCTAACTCTGGATTCTGAAGTAGGGGAATCATTTTCAAAGTCATCTAGGGGAGATTCTACAAGAGGTGTTGCCAACAGAGTAAAGCCCTTACCGTTGTTGAGTATCAGTGGGGGAGGTAGTGGAAGATTTCTGCAGGAAGAGACAGTTATATATTTCTCTTCGGACAAGAATTCCCTGGCACAAATTCTGGAGTTCCTGTTTCCTAGGGTCACCTCCTCCCTGGTTGTGGTCGCACCTGAACTAATGATTCTATAATGAGCAGCAGCATGACATCGCCATCTTATAGCTCTGACCCGAATGTGAATGTGTTACCAACAGAAAGGAAACTCCGGAAATGGAAACAGGAAGGATTCTATTATCAGGCCAACATGCCCACTATTGCAGTGCTACAAACGCCTTATTGACATTCCTATTCACGTCCAACCCCAGCGTAATTAATCACTGGTGCATTTGCTATCCCAGGCTACAAAGATATGTCTTGAAGCCTTTTCAAGTTTCTTCCAAGCTTCTTGCCTTGGCATTTTCCCAAGCTGCTTCTTGAAGAACAGCAAGCTGGTATTTGGAACATATGGCGATGGTCTGTTTGTGTGTTCATTAAATCAAGATACCAATGAAAAGAAAGCAGAAAGCTTTCTGTCCTTTAAATGAAATTGTCAACCCAGATATCTGCTGCCTTTCCCAAGTCCTGGCCTGAAATGTCTGGCAAGTGGGGCTGTGTTATAATGACAAATTAATTCATATCAGACTTTGATCACGGCCTGAAAAGTTTTCTGACATCAATGTTCAGTAGTTGCACTTAGAAAATCAGAATATACTTTGGTGCCTCCAATTTTTAACAACAAAAACAAAGACCTCTTTCCCTATTCGGAGTGTCAACCTCTAATGTGAGGTTTGTCCTAAATCGTAGGATAAAAGGAAGGCAATGTTGATGCAGGGTCAAAACCCAACAGAAGGGGGCTCTCTTGCTGACGTGAGGCCTGTGCACAAACAGTCCTGTGGCTGCCTCTCTCTCCCTCATTTTCCGTTGCTCTTTCCTCCTGCCATGTAATGTGTCAAAAGCAAATGAAAATTGAGAGGATTCGGCTGAAAATAGAATTGAATTCTATTAGTCAGCCTAATAGTGAAGGTGCATTTGGAAATACAGTGCAGTATAGCTAATGTTTACCACTTGACTACTCATGCCCCAGGCTCAAAATGCATAATGATGCAAATTAAAACCCAGCAAATGGAGGAGCTGGAATCTCAAAGATAACCATACCTAACGCAGGGTGTGACAGAACATCTGCTCTTTAATTAATCTTACGTAAAGACTGAAGTACTGCATTAAGATGCACAGTGTTTATGACAACTGTTTTTTTGTGGTTAACATGCTCCTGGAATCCCTCATGTAATTGTTGCTGCTTTGTAACTCACACAAAGCCCAGCTGAACAACCCCCATCATCCAGAAAGGAAAACATGGGCAGGAAGGGTACTGAGATAAGAATAAGATGATTTCA
>CAUYRT010025895.1:0-16098 GCA_963574885.1 Lepilemur ruficaudatus | reverse complement strand
TAAAGCCCCACCCCACTCCACATTTCCCATAATGTGCTAAAAGTCTTTTAATTTTTTTAAAATTATTTATTTGTTTTTAGAGACAGGGTCTCTATCATCTGGGCTGGAGTGCAGTGGCATGATCATAGCTCACTGTAACCTTGAACTCCTGGGCTCAAGCAATTTCTAAATTTTCAAAGATTTACACAGGGAAGTTCATCCCATTGCTGTTTATAATTAGAAACAAACTGGACTCACCTATAAATCCAATGATACAGATAAAGACATGACAGGATAAATAAACTAGGAAGTTGGCTGTGGGGTAGGGGGTGACTAGCGGCTTGGAGACAGTGGAGGGAAGACTCTTCATTGCGTATATACGTATTTTCTTCTACCTTTCAAATTTTGTACCAAGTATAAAAAATTCCCTAAAATAATAAAATTAAAGTTAAAAATAAGAAAATTATGTAAGCTTTTCATTGGGAAATGATGAAAGCAGGTTATCAACAGAAAGGATGGTAAAATTCTACTTTGATAAAAATATGTAACAATAGGTTTAGATGTATTTGTGTAGAAAAAAATGCACAAGGACACACACCAAATATTAACAGCAGCTACCTTTGGTTGATAGAATTTAGGTGATTTTATTAATTTGCTTTTTGATTCTCCGAATTTGAAAATGAAATGTTTCCACAATAATATCAAACAGGCCTCCAAAAACTAAAGGGAAAAAATAACATTACCCTTTAAAAGTAAACATAAAACCTAGGGAAACAGGAAAACTAAATCCTGTGAGAGGCCCTGCCATGTTCCTGACCCCACACACACTACAGAGGGCAAGCAGTATATGGGGGGGGGGGATGTGCCTGGGGCGGGTGTCGTAAATCCTCACCAATGGGCTCTGCACTCCTTGACCCTGCTATTAAGCACTAACCTTCAGGAGCTTGAAGCGAGAAGCTGGAACAATGAAGTGTCTATTCTGCTTCTTCTTGCAAATGCTGCAGCTACAGAAAGACAGAACGAATTCTAGATTGTGAGCAGTCCCTCTGCAACCTCTGTGTGTCCAAGGGGCTCAGCCCAATATGATCCAAGAGCCAGCTGACCCCAGAGATTAAGCCCCTTTCAATGCCATCCAAAAAGGGGGAGCACAGGCAGACGCCCTGGCTACCCAGGGCCTCTGCTCTGCATGTGTAGCAGAGCCCATGGGTCCCAAAGCCAGCAGCGGAGGCCATGCACCACTCAGAAAACCAGGACCCAAAGAAGCACATTTCTGCTGCCCATCCCCAGTTCTTTATAGTGAAGGGAAACAATGGACTTCAGAAACACATAGAAAACAAATTTCAAACACTGGCACAATCTTATGCCTCTCAGATACCCATACCAAAAATGGACAAGGAAGCTTAAGTTTCCTTCTTTCTTCATTGTCATGTCACAGAAAGTCTATCTCCAAGTAAAACAGGTCCCCAGAATTACCATCTCTGGAATTAAGTCAAAGTCCCCTCTTTTCAGGCCACCTTTTTAAAAATTTCTAATTTAGTATAGACTCCTCTAGCAAGTATCCCACAGTGCTTCTTTCCCCATCTGGACTCTACTGTTAGCAGCCTGATCAGCTCTCCATTTGAGTAACTCCACAGTATTTATTATTCGTATATAATTCAGATACCTAGGGGCGAAAAGGACTGGATACTGTTGAATACTTAGCTACATACCAACTATTGGTCCGGAAGTCAGAGCCTGTTGTCCTTGCTCTATCATAGTGCTGGGGACAGTGCTAAGAAGCAGGCTCTCCACAGACCCTGGCAGCACTATCTGCTTCATCCAAAGAACAGAGTGAGAGGGCAGAGCATGGGGAGCCTGCAGGAATACACACCCTCCACTCATGTACCCACCACCTCTCCCTGACTCTGGAATCCTGCGAAGATTCTGCGAAGACTTTTCACTCAGTGCCCTGCCTGACCTACCTCTAGCTAACCACCCCCCGCCTCCACAGCAGTGTCAGTCTGAGGGGTGACTCTGCCAGCCGCAAGCCCTGAGGACCCTACTCTGTTGCCTGAGCCTGTGCTGTAGGAGCTCTCTGACAACCATACAGAAGGAGAAAAAATTAGAACAATGAACCTTTATGTACCCATCACCTGACTTCAACAATTATCAGCTCCTAGCCAATGTCGTTTCATCGACACCCCAACTCCCCAGATTATTTTGAAGCACTGCATTTTAACTCTTAAATTCTTTTAAGCCAATTTAGGAAGAGAAAAATACTCACTTGCAGTCAAAGATGTGCAAGTCTGCTGGGGCCCAAACTTCAAAACGAACCGCTCCACAGTGGCAGCCTCCTGTGTGCTTCACCAGGCCCTGGTATTCACTAAATGAAAAAAAAATCAGAAAGATAAGATTTCTGAACAGTAGGACTCCTGCTTTCTCTTTTGTTGTTGAAAGAAAGAAGGTAAGACAAAAGTCTTTTCTACATGACAACCAAAAGCATTTCTGCTTTTAAGAAGGCACTGTCAACTGCATAAAAGAATGGATTTAGTGTCATCTTTGTCCCCATTTCTTAAATTTTATTAAATTGCAAAACAGAACATTCAAAAATTTCAGAAAATGTGGGGGGAGAGGAGGATCCTAATCCTACCGCCCAAACATTTTTATTTATATGTCAAATACTTATCAAAAAATTTTTATGAGCTAGGCACCAAGGAGAGAGCAGTAAACAAAATATAGCAGACATGGTTGCTGCCCTTATTGACCTTAAGCAGCCATCAAATTACCCAAATAATATTTAATTATGATTGTGCTAAAGGTGGTACAGGCTGCTTTGAAAAAGTAAGATGGGGCACTCAGTTGAGTCCCACCGTCCAGAAATGCCTCCTGAGAAAGTAACAAAGATCTTACAATTTTGCTATATTGTCCTTCAGTATTTTTCATACATGTTTTATATAGCTGTAATACACATTACATGCAATTTTAATCCTTTTAAAACTTATATATAAGCCAAGCCCATAACCGAACATTAAGATTTGACAGATATCATTAAATCACCTTCCAAAAGGACTAAACACGCTTACTCAACTATAAATGAGAAAACATTTCACTATACATTTTTGAGCAATAATTACAGGAAAAACAGCTCACTGTGGTCTTAATTTGCATGTATTTGATTAAGACTGAATGTAAGTTAATCTTTTTAAAAATTTTTTCTGGACACATAATGTTTATTGTAAAAAATACAAACAATATTTGACAGTATCAAAGTGAGTCTTCTGTCATCTTTACACTCAGAGAGATCCACAGTTAACCATTTGCTATATATTCCATATTCCTCCAAACTTTTTCTCTATGCAATATTTTAACAAAAATGGTACAGTGTTATACACACTTTTTGCATATAATTTAGTGGACTTAAATTTACTTAATTTCACTGATGGGTGAAAAACATCTCATCTTTTATCGTCAATATCTTAAGAAATTTTTCTTCATCATTTACCAGTTTGTTTTAAAAGTAAAAATTTACCTCAAATTTGAGTTTTATATTCCTAAGGATCTTTATATCCTCTTTACCTAGCAGTAGCTGGCACACCATAGGTGCTCAAATGTTTGATGGATTTTTTTAAATGTTCAGTTTACAGTCCGAGGTGGTAAGTCAAAAAGTGAAGGACACAGAAAACCAAATACGTATTGCATCTCTAGGAAGATTCATCCTAAGAGAAATTTCTTCTGGAACAAGGACAAAGGAACATTTTTTTCTTTCAAGAAAAGAAGTACTTCTCAGGTTGTTATGCAATTGTTAGGTTATTCTTGTCTTGGTTTTTTTCCTAGTGTTTTGACTGTTCTTTTTAATTCATAAAATAACTGACATTGAGATATACTGCTAGGGTGTTAAAATAATTCTCTGTTGCACAACGGGTTCTGCGGGACAGGAATCCAGATCACATTTGGAGAACAGAAGGAAGCTCTTGCCAGAGTCATAGGTCTTTTCTAAATCACGGACACTCTGAAATGCTCCTGTGGCCATCTAGGGGGCTGGAGCGAGGAGGGCCCCGGGAGCACGCACTGGCGGAGGACATAGAAGCCTCCCCCCGGGGAGCCGCGCCGCCGCGCGAGGCCCGAGCGTCCCTTCGCGCGCTTCCCCGGGACCAGTGACCGCCCCTCCCCCGGCCGCCCCGGCAGCGCCCGGAACAATAACGGGAGCCGGCTTCCCGGCTGGCTCAAAACTACCCACGCTTCTCTCCACCCCTGTGCCTTTCCCTGCCACCCGCCCCCCCAAAACACGTGTGGAAACACAAAAAGAGATGCCGGTATAGGGAAGGTGGTGGGATTTCTCTTCTTTTCACTTGGAAAGGCCTCCGCACTCTTCGGGCGGCAGGACAACGTCCCCGAGCACAACGCTTGCGGCCGGCAAGGACCCTTTGTCCGGGACGGCCGCGCGCGCCCTCACACACGCTCGGGACAAAGCCCCTTCCAGTCGCGGCCGCCCTGCCCTACGGAGCCACGCGCCCTCAGAATTAGGGACCAACCCCGGGGCCCCCACGGGAAGCGTGTGGCCACGTTACGCGGGAGACGCGGGGCTAACGGGCGGCCGAGGCCCGCACGCAGGCAGAGACTCCGCGCCGAGGGGCGTCGCGTGGCGCCCGCTCCCGCGCGCCCGGCCCCGCCGCACTCACAAGGTGTCCAGCAGGAGCTTGGCAGCGCCCTCGGAGGTGAGTCTCTGCCGTTTCTGGAACAGCTCCCAGCGCTCCCGCTGCTCGCCCAGGTCCAGCGTGGACACCGAGGACGTCGGGGTCGCCGGAGGCGGCGGCGGAGGCGGCGGCGGCGGCGGGAGCAGCGCCAGCTCCGGCGGCGGTTCCCGGGGGCCCGCCTCCTGGGCCCGCGGCGACGAGCTCCTCAGCCGCCGCTTCGGGGACGGCTGCTTCGCCGCCGCCTGGTGCCCGCCCCCGGCCTGGCTCGCCGAGCGTCGTGCGCGGCTGGCGTTGGGGGCCGGGGCGGCGGCCGCGGGGGCTCCGGACCGCTTCTGTCCGCGCGTGTTGGCGGCGGCTGCCGCGCTCCTCGCCCGCCGCATGCCTCCCGCGGCCCGGCGCGCAGGCCTCGCAGCGCCGCGCGCCCCCGCCGGGCCGCGCGCGCCCCCGCCGCCCGGCAGCCCTCAGGCCCAGGGGGCGCTGCGCGAGGCTGCCCGGCTTGGCCGCCGCACCTGGTTGCTCGCCGCCTGCCCCCGGCACCTGCCAGCTCGGTCCTGCAGGCCTAACGGGACTGCGCCTCCGGCCTTCACTCCCGGACGCCCAGAACCCACCTGCACCTGCGAAGGCGCCTCTGCCCCTTCTGAATCCAGAGGGCTTCTTCGCACCTTCCTGTCCTGGAGGGGCCTGGGTCAGGCCTGAATTAATCGGCACATCTGAGCGGGCAGCCTGGGGTAACTTCATCACCAAAATGGGGAACAGTACCTACCTTGCAGGAGCCATCGTGCACCTAAAATGAGCTAATTTGTGTAAAAGGCCCGGCACCTGCTGCTACCTGCTGGATAAACAGCAGCCAAAATCATAATTCTCAAACTTTGTCTTTTCTGTCACATTATAAAACAGTGTCTTGAGGATATCTATGGTCAACAGATTTTGTTTTTAATTTTGATTAAATGAATCAACCCTGCATCAAATTCCATTAGTAGGGTTTTGCAGAACACAACACCAAAATTTAAAGACAGAAAGTCACAAGAACCACTCCTGGAACCCAGATAATCCCTAAACCCATTAATTGCTTTATTTTATTCATAGCTTCAAAGAAATAGCATTTCCTTTTACTCCTTTTTTTAGTTTTTTGTTTTCTACTTCTTTAACTTCAACATTCTTCTTTATTAATTCTGTCTTTGTTCATCTTATTAGTATATTGAATTAAATACAAAGTTTATTTTCAGTCGTTTCTGTAATAATCAAAATACTAATGGCTATAAATTTTTTCTCTGAGTATAGCTTTAGCTGTATCCATTAGGGTTTATATGAAGTGTTCTTAAAATTTTCTAGATAATCTGTAATTTCCATTTTTGCCATTTTCTTTATTGGAGTTATGGTTTGCATACAGCAAAGCGTATGTATCTTAAATGTACAACTTATGTAACCACCACCAATTCAGATTTAGAACATTTCCAGCACACCAGAGTTTCTCACAGGCAAGAGAAAACAGAGGTGACCACTGTTCTTACTTTTATCACCATAGGTTAGTTTTGCTTATTCTTGAACATCATTTAAAAACAGTATGTAGGTGTGGCACAGTGGCTCATGCCTGTAATCCCAGCACTTTGGGAGGCCAAGGTGGGAGGATAACTCAAGCCCAGGAGTTTAAGTTTACAGTGAGCTATGATGATGCCACTGCACTCTAACCTGGGTGACAAAGTGAGACCCTGTCTCCAAAAAAGACAAAAAACAAAAAAACCCAGCATGTACTCTGTCTGGCATCTTTCACTCAACATGTTTTTGAGAATCATCCATGTTATTATGTATATCGATTTTTTAATTGCTGTGTAATATTTATGAATATATCAAAATTTATTCTGTTAATGGATATTTGGGTTGTTTCCAATTTGTGGCAATTATGAACAAGGCCGCTCTTTGCATTGACATTTGTGTACAAGTCTTTTAGAGGGTTCATTTTTCTTCAGGATCTACATAGGAGTGGACTTTCTGGGTCACAGGTTAGCACTCTGTTTTTATAGGAACTGCTGAACTGTGGCTATGCCATTTTATACTCCTCCAGCAATGTATGAGAGTTGCAGTTGCCCCACACCCTCACAACATTTGGTGTTATCAGTCTTAAAATTTAGCCTTTTTGGTGGGCAAGCAGTGAAGACTGACCATTTGGATATCTTCGGTGAGGTGCCTGACCTCTTCTCTGAGAGTTAGTCCATTTTGTAAGTTGGGTTGTTTGATGTGTAGGAGTTCTTTATGTCTGGAAATGCGTTCTTTGTCAAACATATATACTGAGAATATATTCTCTTAGTGGTGGCTTTATTTTTCACTTCTTTAATACTGTCTTTTGGTGAGTGAAAATTTTTCATTTTGATGAAGTTCAATTTGTGATTATTTTATAGCTGGTATTTTTTATGTCACATTGAAAAAAAATATTTGTGTACCCCAAAGACCATTGAAGATTTTCTTCTAGAAATTTTACAGTTTTAGCTTTCATGCTTAGGTCCATTATCCATCTCAAATTAATTTTTGCATGTGGTGTGAGGTAGAGGCCAGGTTTGATTTTTTTCTCCATACAGATATCCAGTTGTGTTCCATCTCCATTTATTGAGAGATACTCCTTTCCCCCAATAAACTGCATTGTCACTTTTGTCAAAAATCAAGTGATCCATTACACGAGGGTCTATGTCTCAATCTTGTATTCCGTTCCATTGAACTACTTACCTATCCTGATGTTAATACCACTCTGTTTTAGCTACTTAGTTTAATTCCTTAGTTCTGAAATCAGGTAAAGCAAGTTCTCCAACTTTGTTCTTCAAGATTGTCTTGGCCCTTCTAAGTCATGAGCATGTCCACATAAAATAATCAACTGTTAAATTTCTACAAAACAAACCCTGCTGTAATACATCACACATACCCCTATGAAAATCCCTCATTTCTTCCAATTTGATAGCCTTAACCTCATTCCTTTAATGTTCAGTCTTTCACGACTACACTTCTAAGAGTTAGACTGATAAATATTTTTCATCTTACTCTACTTACTTCTTGATTTTCCAACTCTTTGATTGAGTCAAGTAACTTCATTCCTAGAGTCAGACTGTTCTAGGCGTGTGCATTTTTTTTTATTGCAGCATATTATGGGGGTACAAATGTTAAGGTTACGTACATTGCCCTTGCCCCCCTCCCCCCTCCAGTCAGAGCCTCAAGCCTGACCATCCCTCAGACAGTGCACATTGCACTCATTATGTGTGTATATACCCATCCCCTCCTCCCCCCTCTCGTCTGCCCAACACCCAATAAATGTTCCTATGTGTCCACTTAGGTGTTGATCAGCTAATACCAATTGGCTGGTGAGTACATGTGGTGCCTGTCCACCCATTCTTGGGATACTTCACTTAGTAGAACAGGTTTCAGCTCCATCCAGGAAAATACAAGAGGTGCTGCTATATCACCATTGCTTCTTATAGCTGAATAGTACTCCATGGTATACATATACCACATTTTATTAATCCACTGGCACGTGCATTTTAAATTGTCTTCTTGAATTTGAGGTTTTTGCAGTAACTATTCAATTGTTTTCACCACGTCAAGCCACCTTAACAATATAATGTCTTTAAAATAAAAGCCTAATTCATGTTTTTCATTTCCAAATGGAGCCAAGCCTTACTTACATATACTGAAGTGTTTTTATGTAGCCTTGCACCTCCATTAACTATCACCCAGATTGAGATACCGTATATGACATTTGTAGCATCTCAGAAGAGTCCTCCATCCTCCTTCGCAGTCAATCCTCCCCAAGGATAACCACTACTCTCACATCATCACCACGAAATAGTTGTGGCTGATTTTGAACTTCACATAAATGTATTCATACAATAGGTATTCTGTTTTGTTTTGTTTTGTTTTTTTTGAGACAGAGTCTCACTCTATCACTCAGGCTAGAGTGCCGTGCCGTCAGCCTAGCTCACAGCAACCTCAAACTCCTGGGCTCAAGCGATCCTCCTGCCTCAGCCTCCCGGGTAGCTGGGACTACAGACACGTGCCACCGTGCCCGGCTAATTTTTTGGTTTTCTATTTTTAGTTGTTTGGCTAATTTCCTTCTATTTATAATAGAGACGAGGTCTTGCTCTTGCTCAGGCTGGTCTCGGAACTCCTGAACTCAAACGATCCGCCTGCCTTGGCCTCCCTAGAATGCTAGGATTACAGGCGTGAGCCACCGTGCACGGCCCAATATGTATTCTTGTGTCTGACTTGTTTTACTTGCTACAGCTGTGAGATTCATCCATGTTGTTGCATGTATCCATGGTTCGTTCATTTTCATTGCTGTGTACTATTCCATTATATGAATTATATATTTTATCTACTCTTTCTATGGTTTAAGGACATTTAGAGTGTTTCTGGTCTTTGGCTATTTTAATAAGGCAAGTATGGTATTTTTTTGCAACCTTTTCCCCAGAAAAAGCCTGCTAGAATTTTGGGCTACAGTTGCATTGACTCTGTAGATCAACATGAAGAATATTGACTTAACATTGAGTCTTCCAATCCATAAATATGCTAAATGTCTTCATTTATGGAGTCTTATTTCTCTCAGCAATGTTTTATAATAAATATAATACCTACTTTACTAAATTCATTTCTAAATATTTGACAGTTTGCTATTGTATTTAAATTTTTCATTTTCTTTTCTTTTTTTTTTTTTTTTTGAGACAGAGTCTCACTGTGTTGCCCAGGCTAGAGTGCCATGTTGTCAGCCTAGCTCACAGCAACCTCAAACTCCTGGGCTCAAATGACCCTCCTGCCTCAGCCTTCCGGGTAGCTGGGACTATAGGCATGCACCACCATGCCCAGCTAATTTATATATATATATATATTTTTAGGTTGTCCAGCTAATTTCTTTCTATTTTTAGTAGAGAGGAGGTCTCGCTCTTGCTCAGGCTGGTCTCAAAACTCTTGAGCTCAAATAATCCGCCTGCCTCGGCCTCCCAGAGTGCTAGGATTACAGGTGTGAGCCACCACGCCCGGCCTAAAATTTTCATTTTCTTATTGTTTACTATTAGTATATAGAAATCAACTAATTTTTGTATATTGACTTCATATCTACTGGCCTTCTATATTCACTTCTTGGTCCTAGTAATTTTGACTTCCTTCTTGATCTGAGTGTTAGATTATTTCTTAATTCCTAAGAAGAGTTCAAAAAAATTTTGGTTGGTTTCTAATTGCGCTATAAAGTTTCTGGATTATAAAATCTTTTTGTGGAATTTATTATGATTTTCTTTATGGCCAGGTACATAATTGATTTCTATAACATGAAGGGTATATTTTCTCTGTAGATTGTAAAGTTCTCATTGTTTTAAAGCAAGATTATACACTGTATTATCCAATTCTTCTATTATTTGCTTGTTTTTGCCTAATTTGTTGAAGTCTGAAAATGAATTAATATGAATTAATATGTGTTTGGCCATGTTTACTGCATAAACATCTACGACTCTTGTCTTCATGGATTATGAATAATTATGAATTTCAATTATGTGTGCAAATGTATATTAGTTTATGTGATATATACATGCATGTTTTATTAAATAATTTTATTTTATTAAATATTTTATTAAAATAAATTATTTTATTTTATACTTTATTTTTTTTGAGACACGGGGTCTCACTCTGTCGCCCAGGCTGGAATGCAGTAGTGTGATCATAGCTCGCTGCAACCTCAGACCCGTGGGCTCACATGATTCTCCTGCCTCATCCTCCCGAGTAGCTGGGACTACAGGCACAGGCCACCATGCCCAGCTAATTATTGTTAAAAAATATTTGTACAGATGGGGGTCTCACTATGTTTCCCAGGCTGGTTTTGAACTGGCCTCAAGCGATCCTCCTACCTCGGCCCTTCAGAGTGCTGGGATTACAGCACTGTGCCGGGCCTGCTTCTCTTCGTTTTAATACAACTGAGCTCTTTGATAATTATTATCAACTTGTACTCTCTTTGCTTTATTCTATTAGTTTATGTTTATTTTATGTCCTGCCTAGTTACTGATTTTTTTTGCTTTATATTGGCTGGGAAATGTTTTTCTTCATTCCCTTTTTGCCCTCCTGTTGATTTGGAAGTTGTATTGTTTGTTTCTATAACGTTGGTGTTTCCCTTCCCACATCTGCTAGTTACAATGAAACCTGTGTTCCTCTAGTAATGTGAAATTGATCAATAAACATGTTTCCCAAAATATTTTACCTGTTCACTCCCCAACCCTTCACCTAGATGAAAATGTTGGAAACTGAGATTTTACTTCCTCACTTGCCCACTGACCCCATGTTCAGCCCCTCTTAAGTGTACCTTCTACTTGAAGACTCTTTCCTGAACATTTACACCATGTATTTCTTATCTCATTAGTATCATAACTGTAATGTCAGCTCCAAGAATTGCTGATGAATTTTGTTCTTTTGTGTCCACATGGCTAAGAACTGGTCAGGCCGGGCACTCAAAACATCTGTTGAACGAATATTCATTTAGAAATAACCATATTTATTACAAAATCAGTTGTTCACAAGTACTGTACTCATTACCCAATATTGAGATCTCTTTTCCAATATAATTATCAATTGATTAGAGAACATTGAGTATTTTCCTCTATGAGGGTGCACTCAAGTGTCTAAAATTGTCTTTCGTTGGGCACAAAAGATGAATGACATTTTGTCTGGGAATAGAATTCTTGACTCTTAATCGCAGTTTTTCTCTTCAGGTTGTAGATGTGTCATTCCACTGTCTTCTAATTTTCAGTGTAGCATATGAGAATTCTGATGCTAGTTTTATTTGCTTTCCTTTTAAAAACAGCCTCTTCCGGCCGGGCGCGGTGGCTGTAATCCTAGCACTCTGGGAGGCTGGGGTGGGTGGATTGCTTAAGGTCAGGAGTTCGAAACCAGCCTGAGCAAGAGCAAGACCCCATCTCTACTAATAATAGAAACAAATTAATTGGCCAACTAAATATATATAGAAAAAATTAGCCGGGCATGGTGGCGCATGCCTGTAGTCCCAGCTACTCGGGAGGCTGAGGCAGAAGGATCACTTCAGCCCTGGAGTGTGAGGTTGCTGTGAGCTAGGCTGACGCCACGGCACTCTATCCCAGGCAATAGAGTGAGACTCTGTCTCAAAAAAAAAAAAAAAAAAAAAAATTATGCCATGGCATTCTAGCCTGGGCAACAGAGTGAGACTCTGTCTCAAGAAAAAAAAATAATAATAATAAAAATAAAAAATAAATAAAAATAAAAAAAACAGCCTCTTCCTTCAATGCAAAAAACTTGTATGCTTCTCTCTTTACCCATGGAATTCAGGAATTTTGCCAGGATGTGTGTATCTTTATTACTCCTGTCTGGGTGTCAATAGATAAACACCTGCCAAGCCTGATAGAAAAGAAAAGAAAAAACAAAACATACATCTATACATTAGAAATAGGAAGATATAACTATCTTCTCAGAAACAGAATAAACTCGAAAGACTTATCCCAGGATTTCACATGCGTTCTTGGGTCCTCAGTTGGAAAATATTTTCATTATCTCTATTATACCCTGTTAGTAGCATCCATGACTTTTGGTAGATTTTGATAAGACTCACTAAATCATAACTTCTATAATATCTATTATATCATAATAGATGTATCTATATCATAACTTCTATAATATCTATTAACTTCTATATATCTTCATGACTTCTATTTAATATACTTCTATTTAAATATGCTTTTATTTATCTGTAGCCAATCTAATATGAGCAACTTTCCCTACCAGAAATGACATTAAATTCTTCTTGGATTCAAATTCATAGAGACAGAAAGCAGAAGAGAGGTTTCCAGAGGCTGTGGGAGAAGGGAATGGGAAGTTACTGTTTAATAGGTACAGAGTTTCTGTTTGGGATGGTGAAAAAGTTCTGGAAATGGATAGTAGTGATGGTTGTACATTTTGAATGTACTTAATTTCACTGAATTGTACACTTAAAAACAGTTAAAATGCTAAATTTTATGTTATACAGTATATATTTTACCACAATAAAAAATTCTTCCTGGATTTTAAAGCACAAGTTTAAAAAAATTCCTCATAAATGCACATTGTAGATGTATAATATGGCAGCAGATTCACAATACAAAGGCCCATAAATGAACATGAAAAGTAGTCATTTTTGTACCGAGAATAGTCAAATTCAGAGACAGAAAGTAAGATGGTAGTTGCCTGGGGAGTCATTGTCAGGAGTCGTTGTTTAATGGGTACAGAGCTGCAGTTTGGGAAGATGAAAAAAATTCTGCAGACGGATGGTTATGATGGTTGCACAGTGTGAATGTACTTAATGGTACTGCACCTAAAATGGTTAAAATGGTAAATTTTATGTATATTTTACCACAATTAAAAAACTTATCTTAAGTGGGTACTTTTGGTTCTAGCTTAGGTGTCTAAAAGCAACATGGTGAGGTCTCGGATGATTCAAGATATGGAGAAACTGTAAAGGGAAAAAAACAAAAAATCCTGGCAAATCTGTACAGGATTTGAGTGGTAATATATTTTGGGAAATCAGCTCACTACAAATTGTGACTGTAAACATTGTACTGTAAATGCTTTGTAGTTTTCCCCCAATAAAAAATAAAATAAAATAAAATAAAAGGGAATCTGAAAATGATACAGTGTGTTTGATTTGCTTTTCTCTAAAGCACTGCTCTTTAAGATCCTATTTTTGGAGCCAGGACTGCTAGAAATATAGAAGAATATGAGAGTAAATAACAGTACCCTCATATGCAAATTTTCAGATTTGATTTGTCTGCACTTGATATAACTAGTACCTGGTAAGGCTCCCTCCAGACAATTCTGTTTAGCTCCAGAGAGTGTGCAGAATCCTCAACAGCCACTAGGGGGCAGGAGGCCCTACGTCATACAGACAGGCCAGAAGCGGTGACAAGGAGTTAATATAATTAAGGGACACCATTTTGTACCCTCAGGCTTGAGAGGCCTGCAAGCTCTACCTGCAAGCTACTCCAGCGACCTGCTAGGGGTGAAAGAATTTGACAGAGGTTAGGGTGGACTGGCAGGCTGTCCTCTTTCAACCATAGCAGGAGTACCCAAATTTCTCAGCTTGTGTGGCAGGCCTTATTTCTTTCCCTGATGATATTATTTATCTCATTTCTTATATCCCTCCTATCAACATGCCTATGGTAAATGCTATTTTCTCAGCATTTTCAGGGGCACCAATAAGGCTTGTGGTAATTAGAAAAAGAAGTGTCTCCTGGGCAGACACGACCCAGTAGGCAGAGGACTTGGCAAGCTGACTGATGCCGTTAAAGGAAAAAGTCTTTGACAATGCACAGTAAGGCAAACTTTATTCAGGACCACTGCCATCGGTGTAGGACCACTGCAATGGGATATCACTGTAGGGGAGAGAGATTGGGCTCAACTCTGAAAACAAGGGCAAGTGGGACTTTATAGCCAAGGAGTAGGGCAGGGGTCATTGGGTAGAGAATTACTAAGAGTTAACATGGGGGTAAGAGGGATTCTTGCTGAAGACAGGCCAGAGTGACTAGACATCACCTGGGGGATGGTGGAGGATGAGAAACCCGAGCAGATATCTAGGGTCACCAGCTATCCAGGGTCACCAGCTATCCAGGGTGGGCGGTTCTTGCTAAAATGACCTAGCAGGGCTTTTTGCTAAGACTGGATTTTACAAGGAAATGCACAGATGGGCCTAGGATGAGGTTCAGAAGCCTGACTGAAATTTGGCCACGCAAAGTCTTTGTCAATGCTTCTGTGTGAATTAGAAAAAAACATCCCTTCCTGTGAACCCAATATGGTAGTCCTGAGTGCTTACTAAGTACCAGGCACTGTGCTGAGAAGCACTTTGCATATCTTGTCTTGCACTCCTCACAGAAAGGCAGGCATTATTATTGTCCACATTTTCTTGATGAGAAAATGGGTGAGCGTGAGTAACTCACATAGCTAGCAAGAAGTAGAGCTCATGACAAAGGGACAGTTAATGACCTCAGATGCCTTCAACTTCTTCCCACATGCACTGGATTCACCAGTCTCCAACAACCTCCTCCCAGCCTACTCCCTCACAGCAGCAAGAGTGATTTTTTAAACTCTTTATTGTCATACTAATGTATATAATGTATATGTACAGTTAAAATAATAAAAACAATGTTCAACTATGTCAAGGAATGGAGTTTTACCAATTTCTCTGATGGGCCGGGCATCTTCATCCCTGCTCCCCAGGAAGTAACCACCACCCTTGACTTTTGTACTAATCTTTATCACACATATGTGTACGTATATCTAAATAACATTATTTAGTCTTGTCTGTTTTTGAACTCTATGTAAGTTAACTAATACTGCATGTATTCTTCTGAGACTTTTCTTTTGTGATTCATCCGTGTTGAGGTGTACGCTGGAGTTGGCATGTATTCACTGTTGCATTGTATTCCATTATACGAACATTCTACAATTGCCCATTTCACTGTTGATAGAACATCTGTTTCGGTTTGTGCTATTTGGAACAAGAGTTGATACAAGCATTCTTGTTCATATTTCCTGGTGCACACATCTAAGACATTCTCTAGGATATGAAGCATTCAAAAATATTTTCGGGCAATTTAATTAGGAACATGTGCCAAAGTTTTATTATATGCTTGCTGTAAGAATAAAGGCCTCTGACAGACCATGTCAGAGATTTCTCTCGTGGTAGAAACACTTAAAAGGGAAAAACTGACTAAATAATCACTGTTAAGACTGGATATAAAAGAAATGTCTAATTAAAGATCTTTATAGTGCACCAGGATGCATTTGAGTAAAAAAAAAAAAAAAAAAAATCTTTAGACTTTTCTTTTTTTTTTTAAGAGACAGGGTCTTGCTCTATCACTCACACTTGCTCTGTAGCTCACTGGAACCTCAACCTCCTGGGCTCCAGCAATCCTGCCTCAGCCTCCCTAGTAGCTAAGACTATAGGTGCACACTACCACACACAGCTAATTTTTTAAAAAATTTTTTGCAGGCTGGGAGGTGAGGTGAGGTAGGGCGGGAGGTAGGGGGTGAGTCTAGCCGCAGTTATTTTGGCACTAACAACAGGAACTGATTTGGCTCAACTGTAGAAAGGGAAATCCTGTGACAATTTGACAGCATCTTTCTGAGAACACAGAGTATGTGATGGCTCCCTCACCCAGCCATGGCCCCCTGGTTCTTTTTAACTTTAAGTACCTCCTATAGCAATAGACAGTCCATTTTGTCTGTTGGGTGGGGCATAGTTTAACACTATTATCATTGTACTATATTCATATTACTTGCAAAATAATACATTAATCATAATTTTTTACATACTGTTAAAGTGCATTGGCAATAAATATTTCAGTCAATATAAAATGAATATTGCATTCCTGATTCTAGCAATAACTGGATTAGATTACAATTTAATGTAAATTCTAGTGAAACAATA